>NEWO01000434.1:281631-294609 GCA_003013225.1 Phalaenopsis aphrodite | reverse complement strand
AATTTTTGGATTTTAGAATATTGAATGAGTTCCCATTACATTACTGTTCCAAACAACACCAATGCACGGGGCCAAAATGGTCATTTTTTCTCAAACAACTACAAATCAGCTATTTTCGAACCACACAAATCAAACAACTTAACAGTTTATTCAGTTTAGAGGCGAAATGGTCATTCCTCCACAAATAGCTGCAAATCAGGTATTTTCTAACGTTCAAACCAAACAGCCAATTAGCTTATCAGGATAAGCTGCTGATCAGCAGCTTATCTGGATAAGTTGAATAAGCTGCAGTTGCCTCAAACATACCCTAAGATACTTCAAAATTGGTGCTTAAAGCCCCTTGATTCAGTTTCGATAGCGATGATGTTGGAAGATGATTTAATCACTAATCTTGACCTGCCTAGGGATTAGAGCGACTCCATCCTTCAATGTCTCTGAGTTGGCTGCTCATTAAGGAATATATTCTAACATTGCTTAAAATGAGAGAACCTTGCTAATCTTGTGAGAATGATATGATAGCTAGAGTTTTATTTCATTTTTTGGGTTTGTGTTTTAGTTTATTGTTGTGCCTCTATGTTTTAGGATGACATACTTGTTATTAGAATAACCTAGCCTTTATAAATATATGTTTTTTTTGCATGGGGTGGAGATAGAGAGTATTTTTTTGGTTGTAATAACTTTTTCGTATTCTTCCGGATTAAGTGTATTCACTATCTTGGAGTGATCGACCATCTTTCATTTCCCTTTCTTAGGATTTTTCATCCAAGCTCTTCTACTTTTGGAATAGCGGATTTCAGTTTTTACTTGTTACGGTTTCAACAACCCAGCTTGAGGGAGGGTTTTGGAAGTAACTGGCCTACATGCTCTATTAAAAAGGATGTTATTTCCTCTACTCAGAATATCTTTTAATATTTGTTTGTTCCTACTTTTTTGGTTTTTTAATTTTGTGGGTTTCCAAATTTAAAAGAATTTTAGCTTTCTAATTTGTAGAATGACATTCTAGCCACTCTATTACATATAGTAAGATGTTATCTGTTATTGAAAGGAGAATAGAAATTTATCTCTTAATTTTTCACACTCTATGTTAATCTTCGTATTTTTTTCTTTAGAAAACTTTTCTTTCTCACCCTACCACCCCACTCTCGCTCACTCATGCACTCCCACTTTAACGTTTAACACTTCTTCTTGTTTAAAGAGTTCCACACACCATTCTCACTTTCTCTAATATAAAATGTTTTTTGCTTAGAAATGCTTATATTTTTTCATGGGCTTCATTTAAACATGAAGTCGTCTCCTTATGTTTTTTTTGTTAGGGTTGGGGTTTTTCTTTTCTTTTGAAAATAAATATATTTTCTCTTTCTACAATGAAAGTTCTTTTTAAATGCCCTGGTTGTACTCATCTTTTTGGTAGTTAACGTATTTTGCTTAAAATAATGGTGCTATTTTCAGGCTGTGACTGGCATGCCAATATCCAGATTAGCCGATGTCAACCTTTTTTCAGCGATTTACCAGAATTTATGTTGGATTCTTACGAAGAGTGCCGTGATCCACCACGTCTCCACTTGCTTGATAAGTATGATGCGATCAAACTATTGAGAATTTGATAAAAATGAAAAATATGGGATGTGATTTTACCATGAATTTTGATTTTTGTGTGGTGAATTTGAAAAATGGATGAAAGAGGGTGGTTGATTTGTAAATAGGAAATTTTGGGTGGTCTATATGTAGTCGCCCCTTAGTTTTTTCGTCCACTTATATAGTTTGTTTTTTCTATAGATTTGACGGTGCTGGTTCTGGAGCTTGTCTGAAGAGATATTCTGATCCTTCCTATTTTAGAATCGCTAGTTCCGATCCGGTAATGGCTGAGAAAACAAACAGTAGAACGAAGGCTCAAAGAAAAAAGGTTAGCATTTATATTAAATTGATGAAAATAATTTATGGAGTTTGAAAATTTTTAGTAAACATGCATTGAGAGTTAAATGCCATTTATTACCTTTGACTGTGGTTTAAGCCGATAATACTACTAAATACATTCTCATAATTTCTTGTAAATAGGTGTATGATTTGTGCGCGAGTTAAATGATTAAACTTGTAATAAATGAAGTTTAACAAAGAAAAAAAAATATTGTCTTTATTCTTTATTTTGTTTCTTCTACTACAAAGTTCATTAAATGCTTGTCATTTACATACATATCAACCAAATTCTATGTATTTA
Organism: Phalaenopsis aphrodite; assembly: GCA_003013225.1. Taxonomy (NCBI): domain Eukaryota; kingdom Viridiplantae; phylum Streptophyta; class Magnoliopsida; order Asparagales; family Orchidaceae; genus Phalaenopsis; species Phalaenopsis aphrodite. The sequence goes on along the minus strand of NEWO01000434.1, from coordinate 292,394 downwards.
CGTATCTAATACCTAAACTTCACTTTTTTACATTTATGCCCCTAAAATCCATCATATCACATAAAAAATACCATCATTTTAACTTTTAAAAATTGAAATACACCTTTTCAAGCACAGTAAGGTGGTACATATGTAAAAGTGAAATGTAGTTGTCAGATACATAAATACATAGAATTTGAGTGGTATGTTTGTAAATCTTCCAGAAAAAAAAAACAAAAACAATGACGGCCTTTGAAGCACACTTGCAAAAATCAATATTTTGACGGAAAAGTAAAATTAGATTTACTTAAAGAAGCAGTTAAAGGCCTCCCATAAAACCTTGTTGAAGACAACTAAGAAAATAAATTGATACCTAAAAATGGTAAGCAAATGCTTTGTGGCAAAATGATGAACAAAAAGTAGACTTTCAGGCTTCATCCATTTGGATATGTTGTTGAGAAGTGCCTTGCAGCTATTCATGTGCTCTTATAAAAAGAAGAAACTCAGGTCTGTTTTATGTGTGTGCAAAAATACGAGCTGTCTTTCGGGAGGCGAACCTCGAACATCCCTATCGATATAATTCTATTGAATGATGTATCCATTTCATGTTTGCTGATGTCTGCGACGATGTTTTCTACATTCAAGAGCTGATGTTCCCTATCACCCAAAAAAAAAAAAGATTAAAAATTTAGGGTTTAGGCCTTCAAATGCCATCCTTAGATGATATGTAAGTTGAAATTTATAAGATACTAATTCATAATTTCAGTAAAAATTTACTTATAATGTATAGATGGCAAACACTTCTTATTCATTCTACAAGACAATTTGATAATCACATAACATATGAAATTTAACAAAATAAAATTTAGTATATTGTCAAGTTCACACTTCAAAGAGAAAACCCATTATGCATTGTTGGATTCTAAGTTGTCTTTTATGAACAGGCCTCGACTGTTGGAACCGGGAGGAGGAAGAGAGAGAGAGTGAGAGTGAGAGTGAGAGAGAGTAATTAGGCAAATTGCAGTAGAGAAACTGCGGAGAGAGGTCCTTTTATTAATCATTTTGCCTCCAATTTATAGAGACATATTTTGTACAATTACAAAAAGAAGGGAATGATTATGGAAACCGCCTTTGATGCTATTAATCCTGCTGATTTAATACCAAATTTGTATTAAATTTTTATTTTGAATATGGCGGTAACCACCTGGTGGACTCACTAGGATTTGACCGACTGAGACGACCAATCGAATGACGATCGTGACTGCCAAAGTAAAAGTCGGTCGGTTAGTTGGTTGTGATCTAATGCTCTTGCATGGAGTTTGAGCGGTCGGGACTGTAGGCGTGGTTCACCGATTAAAAATCTCGCCATACACAGTCGGCCGTTTGAATGGTCGACTTAGATTGTACTTTTTTTATCCTAATGCCTCGATTGTCCAACCACCATTTGGGATAGCTCCATTGCTTTCAAATTTGTCTCGACAGGTCTAGTGTATATATATTAGTTCCCTGAGCTTTCTTGCTTCTTGAAAGTGACAGCTACAATAAGAAAGTGACAGCTACAATAAGGACAAAATGAAACTATTTAACAATCAGTGGTGCTAAATTAAGAAAATTAATTTGATAATTAACTTCCTTTGTATTTTGTGCCTAGCTTGCTCTGAGTCATAGGCTTGGCATGGCATCTGTCTCCGTCACTTTTTTCTAGTCCGAGTTGCATCATGGCTGATTGTTCAAGTCGGATCACCGTAGACCCCAAAATTCTTGCTAAGGCATGCTATGAGCTCTCGGCCTCTGTAAAGAAGAACAAAGTTAAGAAAGGGTAACGGTCCAGCCCCAATACTTTGTCAGCTCTCATGACCTCCTCGGCTGCCAAGCAAGATGGGTATGTGGATACCAGAGCTTCAAACCATCTTATAGCTGATTTTGAGGCTTTGCAAAATTCTGAACCCTATCATGGACACAACAGGTGTTCATAGCAATGACGACATAGTTCCCATCCAAAGTTGCATCCAAAGTTGAAGCCAAGGATTGCTTCCCACCCCGTAATCTCTTCTCTCTAAACAACTTCACACTCGTCATATCACTCGTAATCTAATCTCTCATCTCTCAACTTGCCACTTAGAACAATTGTATTATTCTCTTTGATGCATCAGGCTATCAAATGAAGCATCGCCTAACTCAGCAAATCCTCCTCCAAGGCCTTTGCTATGAAGGACTCTACCCCATATCTATTTGCAAGAAAGCCATGCTCTCCCAAATTGCTGCTGCCGACGTCTGGCATCACAGACTCGGTCATCCCTACACTACCGTTTTCAATCTAATAGCACCCTAACTTGCGCATCCCTAACTATGCTTCATTTCGTAATTCATGTACTACAACTCAACATCATTGACTATCTTTTTCTCTATTTAGTAATCACAATTTTCATACTTTAGAACTTATTCATAGCGATTTATGGGTTCCATCCCCATATGTTTCTCATCAAGGTTTCGCTTTTATGTAATTTTTGGTGATGATGCAAATAGATATACATGGTTGTTTCCTATGATTCCCAAATCATAAAACATAAATCATTTTATTTCATTTAAAATTTAAGTTAATCAAACATGTCATCATCCATCAGTTTTCATGCCTAATGACCTCACAAAAAGAAAACACAGACACATCTTAGACACGGTCAGATCTCACTTTACCATCCTACTGCTTACATTTTGGCCAGATACCGTCTTAACGGCCGTGTACCTCAACAAGAGCATGCTCTGAAGTAACACTGAAAATTATCCTTCGTATCAACTTCTTTATAAACATCTTCCCGCATACAATAATCTGAGAGCATTTGGATGTGCTTGCTTTCCTTGGATACTTCCACAAAACCGGACTAAGCTTGATAAAAAAATCAGCACAATGTGTCTTCATTGTCTATCCAACCAATTTCAATGGCTTTAAATGTCTTCATCCTCCAAGTGGTAAGTTCATTCTATCCCGACACGTTACATTCAATGAATTAAACTACCCATATAAACACACTCAATCAATCACCAATTCCCCACCACAGTCTCCGCTTCCACCTCCACTAACACTCATTTCCACATCTATTCCCCCACAGCGCTCATATTCACCACATCAAACCAAGTATCAACAACCATCGCACTCTCCATCTCAATCTCCCTATCAAGCAACTGCACTTTCTCTACCAGATCAACTCAGCTCACAACATTCCACTAATCCTCCCCCACAATCCTCTCATTCAGAAATTGAAACACCTCCAAATATCACTCCACTACCATCTACATCTCAATCACCCATAAATTCTTACCTGCCACCTCCTACAACCACATTGAGTCACACAATGCTCACAAGATCAAAAATCAATTCACGTAAATCTAAGCACATCTTCACATTACATTACTCTATTCACCCTGAATATCAATCCCTTACCTTCGCTGAAGCAAATCCTTATTTCCATTGGCGCGAGCTATGCAAGCAGAAATGGATGTTCTTCAAAAACAAGCATGAGAGCTTGTTTCGCATCCATCTACTCAATCTATTTTGGGCAATTGATGGACATATAAAATCAAGTGTCATCTTGATGGGGCAATTAGCTAACACAGCTCAACTTGTGGCGAAGCGCCACAAGCAAGAGTATAGCCTACACTGCACCAAAACATTTAGCCCGGTGGCCTGGCTTTCCAGCATCCAAATTCTTCTAACTATTTCCGTCACTCATCAATGGCCAATTCTACTGCTTGAAGTATCAAATGCTTTTCTCCACGGAGGCCTTCATGAAACCATCTGCATATATCAACCTCAAGGATATATTGAGGAAAGCAAACCACATCACATATGCTGGTTGAGGAAAGCCATCTACGGTCTCAAGCAATCGCCTCGCCAAATGTTTTACTAAATTCACTAGTCATTTATATCAGGTCGACTTTCACAAAAGCCAAGCGGACTCGTCCCTACTAATATACACACATAACTCCTCTTATTCATCTACTTTCATACGTTGATGACATTTTGATAACAAGGAATGACAGCGACATTCTTAACACTGTTGGTCAAACTCAAAGCTGCATTTTCTATGAAGGTATTGGGGACCATTTCGATAATTCTCGACATCAATCTAATATCATGGAAAGTGAAGAAACAAGCTGACCAAGGTGCACTTTCCACCTGACGTTGAAGGTTGCTTCTTGAGCTACATGTTTCCATTCCATCACTAACAAGGATTCATTGTGACAATACCTCGGCACTGACCCATGCCCGCAACCTGATATTCCATTCCCGTATCAAACACATTGAGATTGACTGCCTTTCTTCCGTGAAAAAGTGCAATCCAAAGGGGTTGATTTCATACACATATCAACCGGTGATCAGTGTGCTGGCATATTCACCAATTTGCTACAAACTCCTAGATTCCTGTTACTTTATGACAAGCTGACACTTAAACCAATCAGCATCAGCTTGATGGGGGCTAATAATAACCTCACCTCATTTTCTAACAGGGAAGTCTCTACTACCACGTGAATTGCTTTTCCCATTTTACCCTGTAACCACTTATCTCTAGAAAATATTATCTAGCTTATAAATAGCACTACTGTAGACTGCCAACTTCCAGTAAACATTACCTTTTGCTGCTATGCGTATTGCCTCTGCTGTGGAAATGCAGAATACATCTTTCTCGGTTTTCTGAATAAACCATAAACTTCTTCCTCACTGTCTGCTTCTTCTTCCTCCATTTCTTCTCGAAACCAATTTATAATCAAATCTAAACCTATAATTAACAGTTTCACAAAATTCAAAAAGAGAGAAAAAAGAAAAAGAAAAAGCAGTTCAACAACTTTGCCAATCCTATCCAACACAAAACATCTTCAGTCTCCAGCAACACCATAAAACCGGAAAATGAAACTGGGATCCAAAATCTCAATTATAATGAAGAAATTCGGTCACAGAAAGAAACCACCTAACTAATGTCTTCTACAGGGGATTATCTGGTTTAGAAAGAGCCAGCCGGATCAGCTATAGTAAACATACCATGAACAGATGGAAAATGGCTGCAGGAGGTAGGCGCCAATTGCAATACACATGAAACACAACCCCCTAATCAGCAGCAATTGCTACAGCTGCATAGAGCATGGTAACCTGATACAAACATAAGGGGGGTTTCTGCATGAGCCCATTTTAAAATTTTTAATTATAGGTATTTCGGCAATTTATACATGGATGGAAAATTGAAACTTTCAAAGAGAAAACAATTACAACAAAAAATTGAGTTCATTCAACTAAAATTTCTTGTTTATTTAATTTTTATACAAAACTAAAACGAAAGTCCAATGATTATTTTATGTGTTAATCTCCATGGTTCTTCACTCTATTCATGCATATCAAACATGCCAACAAAAGCTTATAACGATATTTATACACCCTTTCCTGTATCACCTTTGTTGTATATTTACATGTGTTGGAAATTTGTTAGTTACTTCAGAGCAGTCACATCATGGGAATTTTTCTATTTGTAATACAGTTGGATTTTTAATTTATTTTTTTGGTAGAAGCAAAGAGCAAGAGGACTGCATGGATTTGCTCATCATTCTATAAATATGACCCTGCGTAGTAGGAGGTAGGAAATCTCTCTTTGCATTCAATGTCAAGTTATTTTTAATTGGCTTGTTGCTGTTTCTGTTTTGTATGGTTACTTTTAACTAAACCTTTTAATGTTCAAATTGACAGCAGCATACAGCTTGGGTCATTAATCACAGACCGGCTAAGCTTTTCAGTTGATGAGGCGTCCTTTTCAGATACATTATCAATCCCTGGTTCAGACAAAAGATCTGGTTGTATCGAAGTGGAGGATTCACCTAAATTAATGTCCAAGGAAATGTATGATGGTATGCTTGCCCCAGATGTAGAAACCACAAAGAAAGTTGATAGCGTTTTCAGTAATGACAATAAAGTTGCTTTCAGTGGTTGTGATGGAAAGCCTGAAATGGTAAATACAGTTAGCCAGATGCTATGGCATGATATACGTGTAGACAGATTGAATCCCAAAGCTGCTGAACTTTTTTGTTCATCATCTAATAGAAATCATTTAACCAATGGCCTCGGAACTCAAGGGGAACATAATTCCAGATCTTTGACGTGGGATGAAAATGCAACTGATAGTCTTGGTGCATGTGTAAAAACAATCTCTACTTTGTCTTCTTCTATATCCAAAGAATATGGAAGTGGTAATCCTGAAATTTGTGACCGATATGTTTTCAGCACATATTCTGCTGCAACGAATGAAAAGGCCGAAATTATAAAGTTTTCAAGTTCTAAATTTTCTGATGGCATCATTCTTTGTAGGGCTCCAGATCCGGATTTGTTATCTGTAACTCTTGAAACTACAAATTGGCTGAATGAAATGTATGATACTGAAATGCTTGGCCAAAACAATTTTTCGCCAGATACCATAAAGATGGAAGTGCCTTTCACAGAGGGAGGCCAAATTAATGAACTCATGAGTCAGTTAGATGAGCACATGGATGCCACTAATGCTTTGGACTCCAAGGTTCAAACAAAGTTTGAGCGTGAAAATGAACAAGAAGTGATATTATTGCCTCATTTGAATTATAATGGGATGGAATGTGAAATTAGTCAGACTCTGGCGGTCACCTCGCCTAGTTTAGATTGTTTAGATAATGGAATTGATCACGAAGCTCACACTTCATTGAAGAATAATTTCCCTCTTCAGGTTATTTTTGATCATCTGCAGTCATCAGGCCCTCCCGAATTTGAGAATATGTTGCTTTATTCTGTTAGAAATTCCGTATCTGAATGTCTGACTGATGATTGTACAACGAAAAATGACTCCGAAAGGATTGACAGCACTTCTTGCCTTGGACTGATTGTTCCATTACCACAAGCTGGAGCCTTTGATGGGATTCCGCTTGAAGATTTGTTGGCTCAAAATTCTCTTGGCGATAAATCTGGTAAAACTGTTGGTGAAAAAGAGGCACTTTGTGAAGACCGAACTAAACAGGAAATAGAGTCAAGAGCTTATTCAAATTGTATTGGTGCAGATTCTCTATCTGGTACTGAAAAGGTGATTGCTGCTGCAAAACTGGTTTTCCCGGATTCTAAAATTCATGCAGTTTCTCATAACAGGGCTTCTTTTCCTGCGGTTATCATTCCTAGTGCACTGGCTGTGGTCGTTGATGAGGTTCCACCTAAAGAATCCTTGTCTCAGGATTATTTCAGTGAAACTTCTGCCAAAACTGCTAGTGAAAAAGAGGTATTTGGGGGACTCCAAACTAAACAGGAATCAGGGTCAACAGATGATTCAAATTGTCAAGGGACTGAATATCAAAGCAGTATGAAGAACGGAATTGCAGTTTCAAAATTGGATGACTCCGATATCGATACACAGTTGGCATTTCTTAACGGTGGTCCTTGTCCTGGGTTTATCTTTCCTACTATGCAGGCTGAGATCATTGATGGTATCCCACCTGAAGAATCCTTGGCTCAGGATTCATGTGGTGATACTTCTGCAAAAACTGCAAAAGAAAAAGATGTGCTTTGCAAAAACCAAAATAAACAGGGAACAAGGTCAATGACTTGCTCAAATTGCCAAGGGACTGAATATCAAATCAGTATGGAAATGGTGATCGCTACTTCAACTTTTGATGGCCCCAACTCTGAAACTCATGTAGCTTCTTGCGGTTCCTCAGATGCCTGTGCTTCCTCAACATCATGTGGTCTGATCATTTCTAATAATGTGGACAATTTAAGTTTTTCATCCATTAGTTCTGATGTTGCTAGCTCCAGAAGTCCTATTAATGATTCTTCACCTAGAAATGATTTTGAAGATCCCCGTGGCATTGTATCTGCTCATTTAACTAATAAACCAGTGATCTTACCTTCTGATGTTACTGCAGCCGCAGCTGTAATGTCTCAAGTTTTTCCAGTTGACTCTTGTAGAAAAGCTTCAATAAATATATGGACCAATGGAGGTCTTTTGGGACTTGAACCTTCAAAACCTTTAGATATTAGTGTTCCAAATACTTATATGGGTGAAGATAATTATGATGGAGGATCGGCTGCAAACTCAGAACCGTGTGTTTTCGCTAGTGGAAATGAATCAAAAAATTTGTTTTTCGAGGCTAATAAATTGAATCTAATATCCTACCCCCAAAGAGATGTCACTATATGTAAAATATCTGATGATCAAAGTGATTCTATGCTCTCCAAGCAACGTGCTAAAGGCTCCATTCAAGCTTCTTCATTTTGTAAGTTTGACAAAGCTCAAAATGCATACTTTAATGGCACAGGTTCAGAAATTGACAGAGTTCAGGGAAAAGAAGGTGATATCGTTTCTTCTGAAGCTGATATATATACCAAAAATAATTTATCAAAACAAAGAAATGTCAGCATGTCAGTTGGCTTTTCAAGCCTTGCGCGTAGATTTCTTGTAAGTAGCCTTCAAAGGAAATCACCAATGATTGGTATTGGCCCATTATATGAGCTGATGAGCAATAATGTCGACAAATTACATAATACTAAAAATAATAGCAAGGATAATGAAAGGACCAAACTAACAGTATCTTCGGTTCCATCACATAAATTGGGAAACAAAGAAGATTCTGCACATGGATTTTCAGAGAAGCATGTATGTCACGGTTTTGATTCTTCAGGATATCAGTCTCCACCACTGGAACATATGAAATTCTCTCTTCAACAAATGAATGACTCAGACGTTCCCAATCTGAATCTGGAATTTATTAGTAGTCAGCAAGAAGGAAACACGGGAAACGCTATTTTTCCATCATTTCAGTTAATTTCTGAATCATTTCAACCTTTGTTGGATGGTGTTTCAGAATCTGATGATGACACATTCTGCAGATCCTGTCCTTATTCTTCTGATGATCTTCTCACCCTACATTCAGAGTCAGATGCAGAAATATGGGGAGAGGATGAAATCGATATTCCAAATAAAATTAAGGCAACTGGTTCCATTTCAAACTTCATCGAATTTAATGACTGTAATGCTTGCAGTGTAAGCCAGGTGAGCGAGGTTGCAAATATAAAACATGTAGGTGAATAAGCTGTATATTTTTCTTCAATATTTGGAATATAGCCGGTGTCCTAGTGTTACTTTAATTTCAAGTTGTAAGGAAATGGTATGCTCAATTCACCTGCTTGTTTTGAAACTTTAGGTTGAACTTCTTAGAGTTTTATGAAAATCAGATAAGAGCTGGTTTTATGGAATACAATAAAACCAATATTGCAGCTTCGGTGGAAACTGCTTAGAATTATCTCCTGTTTTGCAGTAGTGCGTGTTGAGAGGGGATATTTTTTGTGCTTTTAGTGTATATGGAACCCCAAACTAAAGCTATATCACTAAGGGCTCGTTTGGGGCAGCTTATTTGGTGCGGTGCATTTTAAAAATGCGTACGGGAGCGTTTGTTTCGTGTGGCGTGGGAGCTTATCCTAATAATTCGTAACGAAATTCTATTAAACGTGGCCGAGGGTTCAACCCTGCGGCCCGCGTTTGTTTGCGTAATAGTTATCTCGCTACTCTTGATCTCGTGCCTCTCTCGCCTCATCTGCCCTAGCGCGATCGCTCTCGCGAAACCTTGGGTACTCTCTCTCGTGCCTTTATCTCTTTCATGCATAGCATTCCCTTTCTGCTCTTCGTGCTCCCTCTGATCTCTGATTACTATAGATATTTCTGTAGTAATTTTTGATGGAATAGCTTTCTTCGTGCGTTTTTTGGCTTTCTCCATTGATGGGGTTTCTGAGGTTGGTTTGATGTTTTACTGAGAATTCGATGAATGGATGAAATGGGGTGCTTGATTTGTTTAGGAGCGTTGTTTCAGTTGCCTTGGCTGTAATTGCCTAAAATCTATATTCCCTATTGTTTTTATTTTTCTTTGTTTGATCTTGAATCTGACAAATGGATGGAAGAGGATGCTTCATTGTAGATATTTTTGTAGTTAATCATGTGTTAAGTTTTGATGGAATGACTTTCTCCATGCATTTTTTTGGCTTTCTCTACTGATGGGATTTTTTAGGTTGGTTTGATGTTTTACTGATAATTTGAAGAATGGATGAAATAGGGTGCTTGATTTGTTCAATAGCATTGTTTCGGGTGCCTTAGTGTACTTGGCACATTCATTGCTCATGGTTCTTTCATTGAACTCTAAACTAAATTGCTTGAGGGTAAGGAAAGATTTTTTTTTTTTAGTTCAAATGAGCCTGTAAGCAACATCAGGGCATTTGATTACCTCATCTAGAGATGATTTCTTGTTCATGTCGCTTGATGGGGGGTCCTTAAATTTTACCAAATGTCAAATTGATCAAATTTTATGAGAGAAGTGTGCTGGGTACGATGGTAGTTATGATGATTGTTATGAGGCAGTCTTGTCATACATGAGTATTTTTTTTGGCATATAGATGGTTGGATCATCTCAGCCATTCTTTCAGACTTCATCTATATCATCCAGGTTGTTAGTTGTGGTGTGTAGGGGAGGTGGTTGTTTGTAGGCTATGGGTGTGTAGGGGAGGTGGGTGTGGGTGTGTAGGGGGAGGTGGGTGTGGTGGTGGTGGTTGGGTGTGTGTTGGACTGGCTGGTGGTGGAGGTGGTGGTTACAGATGGTCAGAGTGTTCACTTTATATATAACGGCATGATATGTATCTAATATATTCAGCCTACAATATATTCATGGCATGAGATGATCTGGATGTACTTCAACATGGACTATATACTGTACATTTTTAGTCGTCAGCCTATGTTCAATCTGTA
>NEWO01000434.1:107364-148066 GCA_003013225.1 Phalaenopsis aphrodite | reverse complement strand
TAGATTCATCAAATACTTGTAATTGTTGATTTACAAAAAAAAAGGTCGGTCAATTATCTTTTAATAAGGATATGTATCACTTAAATTTTAAGTTTTAATGATTGTCAATCCTCTCTTTGAGATTGTTAAGGGCTTGGTGGTGATCTAGGCTCGATATTTAAACTTATTTCATGGGGTTTAGAAAGGTAACAAGATTAATAATAAACACCTCTAAACACCACAAACCCAACTTTAGTGGTAGTTAAAAAATCTTTAGTAATTTAAACTTGCCATAAGGGCATTCACTTACGTAACTCTTAAGTGAAACATCAACTGATCAACTGACCACCCTATCCTTGGGATAATTAAAATGTTAAAGTTCACTGAGTGGCGGGGTAACCTTTTAACTTGACCTTGGATGATTAATGGAACAATATGATAAGTTCAAAATGAACTCGAAATGTTTCAAGAGATCATTGAAGCAATTCAGGGTCATTCTCCGAACACTTTGGAATCTCTTGAATATTTCGGATGACAAATTAAACATGTTATATTTTGTTTCGAAATCATTCGCTAAGATCTTTCAGGACTCGATAAGTTGGAGTTTGAAGGTTAGGAAGCTACACCTTCATATACTCTTGCAATTTATTTCAATTTCCTGCAAAATTATATATATGTTCCAAAAGCTAAAGTTTAAGTGGGAATGTACAGAAGATGACAAGTACTCTTTTACAATGTTATTTAATTTTTGTCATTTTACTTTTTGCAATTTACTTTCATTGCAAAATATTATAATTGCATGGGGGTGCACTCTACTTTTCTTGCAAAATCAAAACAACTTTTCAAAAATTAATCAACATTTCCAAAAACCTAAAATAAATTGTTTCAAAGATAACCATAAATCCTTTGAAATGTCACTAAACTTAAAACGTTCTTTTGAAGTTCTGGGAGTCCCTCGGAATAAACCGTGGGATCCTAACTAGTGTCGCTCTAATCAAATTTAAGCCCCCCATAATTGAACTTGAACTTGTCAATTAAACCTTTTGAACCTTAGACTTTAGGACTGCCACTTCCCTGAGGAGCCTGGAGCTAACTTTGTGGGCAGCCTTCTACAACAACAATCTGCAAAAACATGAGGATCTACAACAACACATCTTTCCTTAGAATTAAACAACGAGCCATAGGATTTTGAGGTTGTCTGCTTGGTTTGATATAAATCTTAAACTCTCTCTTTAGGACTTTGCACAATCATATTGTGCAATTTAAGCCCTATCCCTCCCTACAATCCCAAGGTTGTCCTTTGTCATGACCTAAACCCTCACATCTTTCAAACTATTTGTGTGATCATCTAGCATAAAGGTAAGCCCTAATTAATAAAATTGGCAGGATGTGATATTTAAATAATCTTTCTCTCAAAACTGAAGTCAAACCATAGGATAGCTTGGGAAGTCATCGAGGTTCTCCTCAGGATCTGTGACATCCCCTAGTTCTTCTTCCTTTGGATTACATAATAAATGTTGCAAATTTGAGTCATTTCCCTTTCACACGTCTTTGTCTGATCTTTTGAAAAGTCATCTCTTTGAACTCCTTGAAGACAATATCCCTTGATTTTTATCGAGAGTTTTCTTAGGTGACTTTGGTTATCTAAGATGTAATTAATTAAAGGGGCTTGCTATTATATGAAACTTTTAAGAAACCAGCTTAATATAAACCCTATTTAATTTTTTGTATTAAATAGGGAAACTTGTCGGTCAACATAAAAATGATTTTTTGCAGACTTAAACGGATGTCATAAATTCTTTAATTTATTTAGTCGAGTCTTACCGGTAAGTAGTGTGTTTACACTTCGGGATAGATGTATTGCTTGTGGTATTATGCTCGTTTATTTAAATTGCTAAGAACATGAGATCGGTTCAGTCTTGTATTTTAAAATTTTAAAATATTACTTTTCCCAAAAAAATAAATATATAAATTAAATTAAAATCGGCATCGAGATATCCATTCTGGCGACCGACAACTTCAAATTTAGCGACCGACAATTTCTAATTTGGCGACCCACAACCCTAAATGTGAAATGTGTATATCCGTGATAGAGTTGGTGTAGTTCTTGTGACAGAGAAAATTAGAGAAAGTCATCTTAGATGGTTTGGTCACATTAAACGTCGACCATCTGATGATCTGATTTGGAGAGTAGATGTTTAGATTCGACTTATGTTAAGAAAGGCAGAGGTAGACCTAGGAAAACTTGGGCTTATTGTATAAAAAATGATCTTAATTTATTAGATCTAAATGAAAATATGACACTAAATAGGACGTAATGGAGAAAAAAGATTCATGCAGCCAACCCTACGTAGTGGGATTAAGGCTTTGTTGTTGTTCTTGTTGTTGTATTGCACGAGCATTATTTTAATTAGGGGTGTTAGTTCAGGTCAACGGGTTAGGTTTAACTCCCAATAGGGTCATCCCGAACCCAACCCAAATAATAAACATGTCAAAAACTAAGATATAAACCCAACCTAAACTTTAGTTTTGACCCGTTAGCCCAAACCAGTATAGAGCATTTGAGGTTATTCGGGTCATGTTTAGGTTTTTGGGTTCAACCCAAACTCGACCCAAATAATAAACTAGTTGAATTCTCGGACCTGAACCCGACTTGAAAAATATTCGAGTCAACCCTAACCCAGAGTTTTCAAGTTAAGTTTGAGTCCTGTTTGGAGTGTCAGGTCAATTTTTGACACCCCTATTTTTAAAATTAGACAATTATTATTCAATGGTTGGTTGGTTCAGCTATTTGTATTGTACTTAATTATATTTTGGATGGTTAGCCATTTGGTTGGTTTGTTGTGTTGATCGATTATGTGGGTTGACTTTCTTTGATAGTTTTTTTTTTCATTTTGTTATTTGAGTTCAGTTTAGTGATCCTGAAAAAAAATTGTTTGTTAGTAAGTTGGTTTTGTTGGTTCCCTAGTTTGGCTACTTGGCTCTCTCGTTTGTATGTTTTGTTGGCTGATTTTTCTATTTTGATGTGTTAGTTGTGTTGCTAGTTATCTTGGTTGGCTAGCTTTGTTGATTTCGTTGGTTGGTTGTATTTATTAGTGGTTATTTGGGTTGAATTTTTCTTGGTTAGCTTAGTTGGTTGTCTTTTCTGGTTAGTTTGGATGGCTGTCTTACTTGGTGTGTTAGTTGACCGGTCAAATTTTTTTCATAAATGTTTGTCTTTCTTGGGGAGTTGGTTGGTTAGTTCGATTTGTTTTGATATACAACTCTTACTAGATATACAATTCTTACTTCTTTATTTATTTTTAAAATATTATTAAGAAATTATTAAAAACTATGATGATTAAAAACCCTCATTATTGGTATGACATCCTTTTTCGCAATCAGTTGGAAGATGAGAATAAATAATGTTTACTAAAATTATTGTTTACTCTTTATACTTTTGATGACAAACAACTATTCAAACCATAATGGGGGATTGCAAGAGTAAAGTCTGGATTTTAAATTGATGCCTTAATTAATAATTCTAATTTCAATATACTTAGAAGTCACATAAACAATACAATCATATGGTTTATTACATGAAAATGATGAAAGAGATTCATAATATATAGTCTAAGCCTTAGTTAATAATTATAAGTCATAAATTTTATTTACTATGCTAACTTTTGTATTTTTCATTTCTGATTTGGTTTTTTTCCTAATACATAAAAATTCCTAGTACAATTGTATTAATAATATCATTTTTGTAAAGATCGTCATCATTATTTGATAATCGTCATTATTGGATCAATATAAACTTTATTTATTATGTTTCTTTAATATTTTTATTTCTAATTAGGTATTTTTTTCCTTATTACATAGGAATTACAGGTACAATTGTACAAATAATATCCTTTATATAGACAAAGTCATTAACTCATCACCACTCATTAGATCGTTGAACATAAAGACTAAGGAATAATGATAAATTCATATATGAGACTAATGTATTGTATTTATTTTTTCAAGGCATGTATAAGCGTATGTGCAAGTGTAAATGTGTAATACAATTATTTTCTATGTTAAAGTTGGGAGTTCATTTGTATTTTGATTTTGTTTGCAAATTGTAACTTCTTAAATTGTATTTAATTTTTTTTAATATACGTAAATTTTTTAAGTAATATATTTATTTGGCCAATAAATTCAGATACTTTTATTGTGCAAAATTTTATATCAAATTTGCTCTTGAAATTATTTCAGTAAATCTTTGTTTTATTGTTTAAAACAATAATATTAATGAAAAGATTTTTTTCACCAACTATTTTATCTTTATTTAAAATTTTATGATTATAATAATTATTTATTCTAACGAGCTAATTTTGAACCAAACACAAAAAGAACACGAACAAGACATTACTTCGAGCTTAACACGAACAAACTATTTTTCGAGCTATTTCAAACATGAGTTGAATTCAAATATGTTGAATTTTAAACAAGCCGAACATGAGCAGAGCCCAAGCTCGCTCAAACACGACTCGTTTACAGCCCTAGCCCTAAGTATGCTAAAAAGCACAAACAATCGTTGTTTAAATGAGTCGAGTGAACTAAGCTGACTCATGCTATTTAAAGAGTAAAAGCAAAATACATGAGATATAAATGATATTTTCGATCATGCACATTTACTTAGTCAATTAGTTAAAAACCATCAATGTTCATGTTTACACATTAAAGACTAGTTAAAAATGGAGAGACGAAATGATGTCTTATAAATGTTCCCTTCAAATTTTGGCTTTCACTCGTATAAAAAAGAAAAAAATTCCACCACTATAGAAGGTTCATTACCCACACCAATAATTAACAATAAAAAATTATTCACCCACCGCTAGCCAACATGAGCAAAGATTCCAAGCTTTTGCATTCATATTGAGCTGCCCCAAAAACAAAACTTTCTCACATGGCTTTCCACATATGAAGAGAGGAAGCAATAAAAAAAATGCCAAGTATAATGCAAGTTTCATGCAGACCAAAATAGACCAGAGATTGAAAAGAGGAAAGAAGCAAATATTGAACCAATCTAAACTCAAGCAATGATTAGAATTTTAAGAGATTATGTAAAGAGAACAAGGCATTAAAATCCACTAAAAATAACCCTAAGCATTAGTCGATGCACGACAAAAAAGAAAAATTGATGGGCAAGAACCATAAAACGCTATTTTGCTGCTTCAGCCAGACATGAATCCCTAATTTTGCAATACTGCAAATTTGTAACAACATAACACATAGAACCAGCATGAATATTTACTGTTTTATCAGAGGAAGCCAGCCCAATGACCAATGAACGATCAGTTTAATGAATGCCGTCGTTTTTCCTTTCGCCGGTAATTGCCTTGGAAGTAGTCTCCTTTGCAGTTTCCTCTGCTGTAGTAAAATGAGGAGGAAAAAATCAGGTTTCAGAACTGAATGTGAATATTAAAGCTCTTAAAGGAAGAATGATTTAGCGCTGAAGTTGCAGTGGATGTCATAATGCACTGCCACTTCTGCGCTAAATCATTCTTGAGACTGAATATTTACTCGACCATGTTTTTAATACTCTAGCCACAGAAGACTTGCATATTGCGAGGAGAAAAAGCCATTACATTGTTCTTGAAAAAACAAAGATATGCCTAAGAACAAAATCCCTTAAATTACAAAGATCAGAAGAACCATAAGTTCTCTGGATCCATTAAAAATCAAAAGATGGTTATGGCAAATTGTATATGCATACAAATATTAAATCCAGAATGCAAATAAAATAAGATCAGAATTTTTAATTCAGGACCAACGACCAAGCTTTAATAAACAATATATTATTTACTACAAAAATAATATTTTTTAGGAAATCCCGGGGAAGAAATTGAGAGAACACCAACATAGTAAACAGGCAGCATTCTGGAAAAGAAAAGGATCAGTCAAAGAAGGCTTACCAAAAAATGTGTAATCAAACAAATTTATTCTATCTAAACTAAAAATAAAAATACTCAATTAAAATACCAAACCAAGCAGACTACCTAAACACGCTCATAGAACACTATATTAGAATACTACCTAAACACGCTCCTAAAAATACCGAAATAAAACCGCGACAAATAAAACTTTGCTAACAATTTTATCCTTTCGTCGGTTTGATTGGAATCTTTGGCAGCATATTTCAATAAAACCGAGGTCGTGGAACACTATATTAGAATACTACCTATACACGCCCCTAAAAATACCGAAGTAAAATCGCGGCGAATAAAACTTTGCTAACAATTCTATCCCTTCGCCGATTTGATTTGAATATTTGACGGCATATTCCAATAAAACTGAGATCGTGGAAAACTATATTAAAATACCACCTAAACACGCCCCTAAAAATACCGAAGTAAAACCGCGGTCGTGCAACAATATATTAGAATACTAAATAAACACGCCCCTAAAAATATCGAAGTAAAATCGCTGCGGATAAAACATTGCTAAGAATTGTATCCTTCTGCTGATTTGATCGGAATCTTTGGAGGCATATTCCAATAAAACCGCGATTATGGAACCCTATATTAAAATACAACTAAAATACTGCAGCGACACAACCACAGTGCAACATCTCTCCCCGCAAATCAAATTCTTCAGAAATACGACCATAATAAAACGGAGATACAACTAGCGGTATGGTAATAAACGTTATTCCACCAATACAACCATAAGAATGGTATTTGACAGTATGGTTTGATTGAAATCTTTGACGGCATACTTCAGAAACTACTCAACAACCACAACAAAACTCGGATATAAATATTAACACATCAACACGTTCTGATTGCAAAGATAAAACAATCACAATACATTAGCACGTTCTCATTGGACTAAGAGCACCATTATTCTATTTATGAGGGTATCATCATAACAATGTAAAGATAAAACAATTATAACACAACAGTTAAGATTAAACTGAAATGGAGCACTATCACATCGGCACGTTCTCAATTAAAACAAAAATAACATATCAGTTCATTCTCATTTAACAGACCAGAACCACATGCAAGGTTCATAGGCTAACTCTGCCCAAAATCTTGGCATGTCTTCTTGTCAGCTCAGCTCCTGACTCCAGTCAATTGGATTGGTTTGTACTAGTTTTTCCATGTACTTACATATAAATATGTCGCAATCAATACTGTTACTTTAAAAGGGTACGCCCTTAACGATTGACTGCGCCCACGTTCCCTGTTTCGCCATGAAAGATAGCCTAGCATCGTCTGCAAACCGTGTGATCTACAAATGTTGATGTCACACTTGTTATTGCCTCGAAAAATCAAAATGGGATTGATATATTATGTAGAATAAACTTACAACGTGTTGGCAGACTGCCTTATGCATATTAGTGAGTAATTAATCGTATATTTTTCATTTCTTCTCTTTTAAATCAGCAACTAACAATATCCAGTGATGGTTTTCCACAATGCAAAACAAGATCTCCGCATTTTTCACCTCTTGCTTCGTGATCTGACCCAAAAACCTTAAGTTGTCATTTTTCCGATAACTCTGCATGAATTGATACACTTTCAATATTTTCATGGATTATTAAAAAATCATAAAATTGGATTTATTTGATTATATAATATAAAGATGACACATATAAGTATCGCCGGAATGAAGTTGGACTTTGACTCTTCCTCATACTCAGAATGAGGGCTAAGGCATCAATCTGATCATTTTCAATCCATCCACTGCATAGTACATCCTCCAACATACCCCGATCTATTAGGACGTTACGAATGTTGACAATAATGTCATTCATGTAGGGTACGCATAATATCTGTGTCACTTCACTTTAATAAACTTGCAATGCAACAACAGGTTGAAGTCAGGGTATTGTGATATGCACCGATCAATTACTCCTTACATTTCAGCAGAAATCAGTGTTCGCTCAGGAAAATCAATCTGCGACTCCGGCATAGAAGGCTACACATAAACAAAACTTTTGAAATATCTAATATAAGAAAACAACATATAGGAAAGTATTACGAAGTCAGTTAGAAATACCACTAATCCAAGTTCGTTCACTGCCTCTAGTACTTGTGCATGTACTAAAGGTGCAAATACCACTATTTGCAAGGCTTTCTCTGCATGACTATCTACAATTGTTTGAGTTGTTGATGACGAAATATTTAAAAATGTTTGTTCTGTAGTTGGCACAATATCTACAACTTGTTGTCCTGCAGCTGCAGAGATATCTAGAGTTGATTGCTCTATGATTGATGAATTATCTACATTGGGTTGTTCTGAGGTGGCGGCAGTATCCACAAATAGTTGTTTTACAGCGGCTGAAATTTGTACATTTGTTTTTTCTGGGGAGGCGGAAGTATCTTCATCTGTTATTGGTTCATCACGCTCAGGTTGCTCATCGGCATCCCTTATTGTTTTTCTTCTTTTATATTCGAAGCAGTGAAAGGGAAACTCACAACTTTCTTCCTGTGAGTGTGCCGGCCCTTAACCCTTTGTATTAAGTTGGGCATCGATTATGTGACTTGGGTAAGCATTCCAACTATTGAGCATTTTTCTTGTAAACCCCTTTCCTCAACAGTGTCTTCTTCATCAGGAGATGATTGTTCTGTAGTTGGCACAAAACTTGTTGTACGGCAGCTGCAGAGATATCTAGAGTTGGTTGTTTTATGGTCGATGAATTATCTACATTGGGTTGTTCTGATGTGGCGGGAGTATCCACAAGTAATTGTTCTACAAAGGCTGAAATTTGTAAATTTGTTTGTTCTGGGGAGGCGGAAGTGTCTTCATCTGTTATTGGTTCATCACGCTCAGGTTGTTAATCGGCATCCCTTTTTTTTTTTCTTCTTTTATATTCGAAGCAGTGAAAGGGAAACTCACAACTTTTTTCCTGTGACTACGCCGACCCTTAACCCTTTGCATTAAGCTGGGAATCGATTGTGTGACTTGGGTAGGCATTCCAATTATTGAGCATTTTTTGTAAACCCCTTTCCTTAACAGTGTCTTCTTCAACAGGAGATGATTGTTCTATAGTTGGCACAATATCTACAACTTACTGTCCTGCAGCTGCAGAGATATCTATAGTTGGTTGCTTTATGATTGATGAATTATCTACATTGGGCTGTTCTGATGTGGCGCCAGTATCCACAAGTAGTTGTTCTACAATGGCTGAAATTTGTACATTTGTTAGTTCTGGGGAGGCGGAAATATCTTTACATGTTATTGGTTCATCACGCTCAGATTGCTCATCGGCATCCCTTATTGTTTTTCTTCTTTTATATTCGAAGCAGTGAAAGGGAAGCTCATAACTTTTTTCTTGTGACCCTTAACCCTTTGCCTTAAGCTGGGAATCGATTGTGTGACTTGGGTAGCCATTCCAACTATTGAGCATTTTTCTTGTAAATCCATTTCCTCAACAGTGTCTTCTTCAATAGGAGATAATTGATGGGTCCCCTCTCCGTTAAACTGATTTAATTCGTCAACATGTGAGATTCCAACAAGGGGAGGGGGCAGGGCATACTCTTCCTCCAACACTGTGCCTCTATCAGCTCCGTCTTTTTCATATTTATCAAATCTTTTTTGCAGTACCAATATTTGGTCTTACAAACCCGACACTCCAACAGTTATTGAATTCAGTGTTCCTTGAAATTCATTAAATCATTTCTCCTGTCCTTTAATCAGATCAATTATTGTCTCGAAGTTTTTGTTCATTGCACTATGAATTGGCTCCAGGGTAGTATCCCCTGAGACCACTGACCCCATATCAAATTATACAGGGGGTTCTGCTCAGACTTGAGCCTGATGGTTTTCAAATTGCATAGCTGTCACTGGACTGGGCAGTCCATCTAGATTGGCTAGCAAATTGCGCTCCTCTTTGAGATCCATAAATTTATCGTTAACAAGCAATTCATTTTCAGGAAAAAAATACGTTAATCACTATTCGAGAAATAAATTTTTTAACAAAGGTGTAAATAACCGACATGTTCAGTGTTCAATCTCTTAAAGACTACATCTATCTGTGAGGAGTTCAAGCTAACATTTGTAGGTCACCTCAACATTCGGGGTATGACCTCAGCAGCAGCAGGAGTTACCACAGAGGTATGCTAAAAAAACCAGAGCTACATAAAAGATAAGTAATATTCAATTTTGCACAGAAACAGAAAATATGTTGCACATAAACAATAAAGATATTCAGATTATAAGAGATGCTAACCGTTAGCAAATAAAAAAAGTCATTTATGTATCCAATGAGCTGATTCCGCATTATTTTGATGGTCACTGCATTAATTTGCTCAATAAGGAAATAACAGAGCGCAGCAGACCATTTAAATGAGGTGAAAGTCTGTATATTCTTCCCAAAGGTGTTAAGTCCTTCTGGTACACTAAAATTAATGGAAGAAAAAAATAAATTTGATACAAAAATTTTATAAATAACTTAGCAAAGGGGGTAGAAAACTTCACTCTTGCGAAGTCCAAAAGATTATTCTCCGTCTGTTGGTCATCTACACCACAAGATGAACGTTTATTCCACTTTGACACTTCGCCTCAATTTGTCATGCCAATGAGCAGGGCAACTTCATCGGGCATCAGTCTTAGCTCTTTCCCTCCCATTTTAAAAATCATTTTTTCATGCTGCCAACATTGCAAAATTTGTTATGTCAACACATTCTCTTGAGGAAAAGGAGGGAGCTCCAAAAACTGATCAACATTCATTGCTTTCAGCTCATTCCTCGTGTCCTCAAATATTGAAGATCTGACCTTATCCAGCACATCTCTCACTACAGATAGCCGACATTTACAGCTCATGGACCTTGAGTTCACAAACTTACAAAAATAATACAATGCAACAAATATCAGGTGTTATTTCAGTGGAATTTTCTTTATTGTTAGTGTTTACGGTTAACAGTTTAGGTAGAAATCTTTTATTCTGTCATTAATGATGTTATATTTAAGCATTATTAAGGTGTTAATTGGGTGTTGTAATATTATTCAGTTTTTATTTGGCTAATTATTTCGGTTGTGACACGTGTGTTTGGTATTATTTAACAAATTCAGGTTTTATAGAGATATTATTATTGTAGTATTAATTATTACGGTTTTCTTTTCGCTGCATTCTGTGTATTACTTTGGTATATAGGGTGTGATTCTGATTTTAGTTTTGTTTTCTTGTGGTAATATTTAGCGGGTGATTCTGATGCTAATTTCGTAATTTATATTTCATAACTTAAGATATTACTTTGATCTTATTTAGGTTTATTGTTGTATTATTTATAAGTTCTACATTTTAATTAAGAGATGTTCTCTTATTATTCACGTCATGATTGGTTTTATTACTCAATGGATTAATTTATAAACTCGGTTATGATAATTTTTTCAAAGAAAAAATGACCAATGAAATAAAAAATCACCTGGAGGAACTCTCTTCAATGACCTTACGATCATTGATTTTATTCTTCCTCTGCGCATCCGACTCCATTTTCGAAGGCTCATCATCGATTTACATTCTCAATAGCTATTCGGTTTCCACTCTCATTGGGTTTTCTTGGGTTTTCATCTCACAAGGCTCGGCTTCCATCTTCTTAAGCTGAACTCTACATGTGAAGTGGCGAATGTACTTCGACCAGCGAATGACAACTCAAAGCCCTAAACAGATGGCGAATGGCGAAAGAGGTGATGCGCCCTGCAGTATTCTTTCGGAAGTATTATTTGATCCGGCGTTTCGTATTTTGTTTTCGTTATATGTATTACGAGCGCTAGAGCGGGAATAGAGTGAGGTCCCACGTGACCGCAAAATAGATTTTTTAAATTCTTAAGTACTAGAGCGCACATATACACATTGAAATAATCACATAATAACGCATCAATAAAATATCGACAACACCGCAGTAACTACAAAAACACCGCGGTTGAATAACAAGTTAATAACACCAATACCACCACAACAACACTCGAATAATATCATAATAAAATCATAATCATATATCACCGAGGTGTTAATAAACATAAACGTTAATAACACTCCAATAACTCCGCACTAAAACAAGAATAATAGATAACGAAACATACAACAATAATACTCGAATAATTCACTAATAATACTACGATATTACAAGCATGACGCTACAATAACCATCGTTTAATCCGTCAATAACAGTCGAATACACATCAATAATATTTGCCAAAGGGGAGGTCGGTTCGTTGGTTGGTAGAGTCAGCTTCAACTCTATTGGTTGAATTTGTGTGCAATGAGATAGAGTTATTTAATGACTCATTGAGGACTTGTTTAGAATCAATGAAGAATTTGAAAATTACTCAGAAGTAATATTCATTGTAGTGGAAGGGAGAGTTCATTGATTGCTCAGAAACAATGAGATTGAGTTATTTAGTGATTCGGCTAATCGTGAAAAATATGCAGTCGAAAACTTCATTCACATCAATGATCAAAGGTTGATTAAGAGGAAGTTTCAGATTGTTCGCACATCTAAAGTTGAGAGTTATATAATCTGGTGTCAATGCCAAAGATGTGGTTTGTATCAGGTAAGTCAGGGTAATAGGTTTGTCAAATGGTGGAAACAGAATAAAATGTAATAGTAAGTTATGATATTTTGGACTTCTTAAGTCTCAAGTGACTGGTGTTCCAACTGGTTCACCTGACTGAACACCATTCACATGAAACTTAAGAAGTCTAGAACATCATAACTTATATTTAAATTTTATTCTATTTGCACTATTTAACAAACCTATTACCCATCACTTACCTGATACAAACCACGTCTTCTCCATTGGCACCTACCTCAACTTTAGATGTGCGAATAATTTGAAACTTCCTCTTAATCAACCTTTAATCATTGATGTGAATGAATTTTCGACTGTTTATCTTTTACAATTAGCTGAATCACTAAATAACTCAATCTCATTGCTTCTGAGCAATCAAGAAACTCTCTCTTTCACTAAAATGAATATTACTTCTGAGCAATTTTCAGCTTCTTCATTAATTCTAACCAAGCCCTCAATGAGTCATTAAATAACTCTATCTCATAGCACACAAATTTATATCAAATGGGAAAAAACAATACTTGATTTGTTCACCCTTGTTACTCATTTTCTGCATGCAATAATTTAAGTTAGAGAAATACAATGCTCTAAGAGAAATAAATTTTGAAAATTGTCTACTATTGGATCATTGCAAGCTTTTCCAGATTCGCCAAACTGCAAATTTGCATAATATTCTAAAAATTATTCCATATGAAAAATACAACAGACGAACATTATAATAAAACAATGGTGTCTACTAAACAACAATGGCAACAACATCATAATCACACCACAATAACGCAGCAATAAAACTATTTTTAACAGCACAATAGCACAACAATAAAATCATAATAATATCACAATAGCCTCACAATAACCATCACCATCCCACATAAACAAAACAAGATGAGAATAACGCCAAGATAATAATGCAGCAACACTTAATTAACACCATTAACCCCGACCTAAATGCCAGCATAACATAAACAGTAACACCATAATATCCCTTCCACCACAATATAAGCAAAAGTACTCCATACAAACAACTGGTTAAACATTACAAAGAACCAGAAGTATTCATTAAAGCAAAAAATAAAATTCGCACAAACCCTGACCCTAAACCGCAACAGTGGTTTTACGATAATGAAAACATTTCGATCAAAGCTAAACTCACTTTCAATGAAAATCCTAAACCCTAACACCGCGGTGATGTATGATTATGGTTTTATTATGGTATTATTCGAGTGTTATTGTGATGGTGTTGGTGTTATTAGCTTGTTATGCAATCGCGGTATTTTTGTAGTTCGCCGTAGTGTTATCGATGTTTTATTGATGCGTTATATGTGATTATTTCAACGTGTATATGTGGACCCCAGCACTTAAGAAATTAAAAAATCCTTTTTGCGGTCACGTGGGACCTGACTCTACTACCGCCCGAGCACTCCGAATACATATAACGAAAACATAATACAAAACGTCGGATCAAATAATATTTCCGAAAGAATACTGACAGAGCGCATCATCTCTTTCGCCATTCGCCATCTGTTTAGGGTTTTGAGTTGTCATTCGCCGGTCGAAGTACATTCGCCACTTCACCTGTAGAGTTCAGCTTAAGAAGATGGAAGTCGAACCATGTGAGATGAAAACTCAAGAAAACCCTATGAGAATCGAAATCGAAGAGCCATTGAGAATGGAAACCGATGATTAGCCTTCGAAAATGGAGTCGGATGAGCAGAAGAAGAAAAAAAGCCAAGAACCGTAAAAAGGTCATTGAAGAGGATTTCTCCAGGTAATTTTTTATTTTCTTGGTCGTTTTACATTGAAAAGATTATCATAATCGAGTTTATAAATTAATCCATGTTGTAATAAAATCAATCATTACGTGAATAATACGAGAATATTTCTTAATTAAAATGTAGAATTTTTAAATTATACAACCAATAAACCTAAATAAGACCAAAGTAGTACCTTAAGTTATGAAATATAAATCACGAAATTAACATCAGAATTGCCCGCTAAATAATACCAGAAGAAAACAAAACTAACACCAGAATCACATCCAACATACCAAAGTAATACACAGAATGCAGCAAAAAGAAAACTGTAATAATACCATAATACTACAATAATAATACCTCTAAATAACCTGAATTTGTTAAATAATACCAAACACACACGTGACACCACCGAAATAATTAGCCAAAGAAAAACTAAATAATATTACAACACCCGAATAACATTTTAATAATGCTTAAATATAACATCATTAATGACAGAATATCTATATTTCTACCTAAATCGTTAACCATAAACACTAACAATAAAGAAAATGTCATTGAAATAACACCTGATATTTTTTGCATTGTATTATTTTTATAGGTTTGTGAACCCAATGTTCATGAGTTGTAGATGTCGGTCATGTGTACTGAGAGATTTGTTGGATAAGGTCGGGCTTCAATATCTGAGGACACAAGGAATGAGCTGAAAGAAATGAATGTTGATCATTTTTTGGAGCTCCCTCCTTATCCTCAAGAGCATATGTTGACACTACAAATTTTGCAATGTTCGCAATATGAAAAAAAGGTTTTCAGAATGGTAGGAAAAGAGCTAAGACTGTTGCCCGATGAATTTGCCCAGCTCATCGGCATGTCAAATAGAGGTGAAGTGTCAAAGTGGAGTAAATGTCCATCTTGTGGTGTGGATGCCCAACAGACGAAGAATAATCTTTTGGACTTCGCAAGAGGTGAGTCTTCTACCCCTTTGCTAAATTGTTTATAAAATTTTTGTTATCAAATTTATTTTTTTCCTTCCAGTAATTTTATTATATCCGAAGGACTTAACATCTTTGGGGAGAATATACAGACTTTCGCCTCATTTAACTGGCCTGCTGCGCTCTGCAATTTCCTTATTGAGTAAAATAATGCAGTGACCATCAAAATAATGCGGAACCGGCCTATTAGATACATAAATTGTTTTTTTTATTTGCTAACGGTTAGTATCTCGTATAAGCTGAATATCTTTATTGTTTATGTGCAACATATATATTGTTTCTGTGCAAAGTTGAATATTACTTATCTTTTATGTAGCTCTGATTTTTTAGCATACCTCTGTGATAACTCATGCCGCTGCTGAGGTCATACCCCGAATGTTGAGGTGGCCTACATAGGTTAGCTTAAACTCCTCACAGATAGATAGTCTTTAAGAGACTTAACACTGAACATGTCGGTCATTTACACCGTTGTTAAAGAATTTATTTTTGGAATATAGATTAGCGTATTTTTTTCCTAAAACAAATTGTAGGTTAACTATAAATTTATGGATCTGAAAGAGAAGCGCAATTTGCTAGCCAATCCAGATGAAAGACTACCTAGTCCAGCGCCAGCTATGCAATTTGAAAACTGTCAGGCTCAAGTTAGAGCAGAACCCCCTGTATAATTTGATATGGGGTTAGTGGTCTCAGGGGATACTGTCCCGGAGCTAATTCAAAGTACAATTAACAAAAACTTCTAGGCAATAATTAATCTGATTAAAGGACAGGAGAAATGGTTCAATGAATTCCAAGGAACGCTGAATTCAATAACTATTGAAGTTTCGGGTTTGTAGGACCAAATATTGGTAATGCAGAATAAATTTGATATATATGAAAAAGACGGAGCTGATAGAGGCACAGTGCTAGAGGAAGAGTATGCCCAACCCCCTCCCCCCTGTCGGAATCTCGCCTGTTGATGAATAAAATCAGTTTAACGAAGAGGGAACCTATCAAACATCTCCTGTTGAAGAAACACTGTTGAGGAAAGGGGTTTACAAGAAAAATGCTCAACTATTGGAATGCCTACCCAAGTCACACAATCGATTCTCAGCTTAATGCAAAGGGTTAAGAGCCGACACAGTCACAGGAAAAAGGTTGTGAGTTCCCCTTTCACAACTTTCAAATAGAAAAGAAGAAAAACAATAAAGGATGCCAATGAGCAACCTGAGCGTGATGAACCAATAACAGATGAAGATATTTATGCCTCCCTAAAACAAGCAAATGTACAAATTTCAGTCATTGTAGAACAACAACTTGTGGATACTGCCGCCACCTAAGAACAACACAATGTAGATAAATCATCAACCATAGAGCAACCAACTCTAGATATCTCTGCAGTTGCAGGACAACAAGTTGAAAATATTGTGCCAACAACAAAACAAAAATTTGTAAATATTTTGTCATCAATAGCTCAAACAATTGTAAATTTAAACAGAAGCATTAGCACCCCAAGAGGAAATCAATAAAAAGGCTACAATACATAAATCACATCATCATAATACCATAATAAACCCAGATAATACCATTACAATGTCAATATAACTGATCAATCAAACTGTGTTGTTAGATCGGAATATATGACTAACACCATCATTAAAAACCTATAATACACAAATAACACTGTAATAACACACAGTAACGCCTGGATAACACAATTAGAACGCCAATATAACACTCCGATAAAACGTCTTATTAGATCAAATAACACTAGAATAACATCATGATAATACCTAAATAACACCACATCACCACCCCACCATAAAAAAACACCCGCATAACACCACAATAATACAAGCATGACACCATTAAAAGTCAAAATAATACTCCAATACAAAACAAAGTCATCAGATCCAATATTACTTTAATAACACCATGATATTACCACAATAATACCAAATCCCCACGAAAGTAACGTTACAAGCAAATAATACAGTGATAACACCAGAATAGTTACCCATTAACATCATTACAGCAACGAGAATAACACTTCATTAAGACAGTTATTTAACCCAACACTATAAAGAACAATCAAAAAATGAAAACCACTCCGAAAACAACTAGTATAGCACTGTGATATTACCTAAATAACACCACATCCCACACTAACTGAAACTTAGCGTTATATATCAGATAAAAACAGAGCGAACTTCATTAACAAAATAAATATTCCTTAAAACCTAAATCCGCAGTAAAACAAATATAACCTACCTGTCGAATACCTTCTGTCGCAGCTAAACTCATCTTATTCTGATGATTCTCGAAAATATTTTGAGATTCCGGCTCATTGTCGTGTTTCTCGCAAGTATCTTGAGATTCCAGCAACATTTCATCGTCATGAAATACTTCCATCGAACCCTATCCACCGAATACGAATGGATCCCTAGAAAGGCAACGAAATGAGAATAACCCCAATCTCTAAAGTTAAAGGAGACGATATGCCTTCTCCCAATTGGCGGGAAACGAAAAAGACAAAAATATGCTTTTTTGGTGCTTGGGCGGGACTCAGGCCGGGTCGGAAGCAAAATAATAGAGTTTTGTGAGAGTGGGGCCAGATCCCACGTGCCATTACGTGATTGGATTTCGCACGTAAGCTTGTATATGTTGCCCGTATGGAATAATTTTTTGTTGCCTACAGATGATATCCTCAAAATGAAAGGGTTGAGAGGCCCCTCCAGGTGTTGTTTATGCAAGGCAGCTGAGGAATCCTCAGTCCACGTCATCTTTGAGTTCCAATTTTCATAAAGTGTCTAGTTGGAGTCCATTAAGAGCTTGGAGATCAACACAATTTTGTTGGATTGGCAATATTTTACTGAATATTGGTACAGCTGGCAAAAGGCTAAATTAGGTACCATTCCTAATATCACTGCTTGGTTTGTATGGATGGCAAGGAACCAGCTCAAGTTTGAGGGACTCTCTCCTACTGTTTTGCAACTGGTTTCCAACTGCAAAGCTTTTCTCAGAAAACTGATTAAGCATAAGAAGTTCCCTAATAAAAGCATAATTAATCTGACCAACTACACACCCAACTTCTCTGTCATAAAAGCACTCTGGAATAGGTTAGTTTATCCTACTATCAAGGTTAACACTGATGGAAGCTTCTCAACAAATGGAGTTGGGATTGGTGGAGTGTTCAGAGATTGCAGTGGCAATTGCTTACTATATTTCCACTCCCCTTTACTAGTTTTGGATGCATTGGTAGCAGAAGTTGTTGTTGTTTTTTGGGTCATTAAGTTGGCTACTATGAATCATTGGGTCTCTCTACAAGTGGAAATGGATTCCTCTCTCTTACTAAAGACACTAATTGAGACACAGAACTCTTCATGGCATACCTTACAATGAATTAAGAAAATTCATTTCTTGAGGGCTCAAACACATCCAGTTTTTATTTGTCCATAGGTAGGGTAATAGACCTACTAACTGGTTAGCCAGATATGATAGAGAGACTGAAAAATGTTCATGTTTCCTCTACTCCTCCTCCCTCTCTAAGTTTTTTGCTTCATGGGACCTTTTAAATGTCTCCTACCTTAGAATTGTAACATATTTTTGTGATTAATAGAATTTTCCATTTTGCCATATATATATATATATATATATATATATATATATATATATATATAATCAAAACTTAAACTCATCTTAAATATAAGGCTTATGTTATCTCAAAAAAAGAATAGTAAATAGCAATTTTAAAATAATGAAGCAGGCATCATCACCACTTTAAAATCATTAAACTCAAAATTTGAATATATTAATATTTATTTATAAAGCTAAAGTTTTCTCAAAAAAAGATAATAGCAAATAGTATATTTTTTTTTTAAATGAAGCAGGCATTATGCCACTCTGTGGCGACAATGCTGCCCATCAGCACATTGTTGTCACTTATAGTGGTGATAAAGTTGATATATGATTTTTTTAAAGTGTTGTTTACTAAATAAAATTGTTGGATTTTAAAATTTCATCGTTATCTAAATTTTAAACTCAAAAAAAGGCTCATGAACATCTAAAATGACTTGATGGAATCAATTAAAAAGCAACCTAAACTTTAGAGTATGTTTTGTTGCATGATCCTTTATATAATATCAGGAACTTAATCCTGGTCTCCTATGCTATCATCAGGATGGTTCTAGCACGCATTTACCTTCATCCTCAGGGATGTCAGAGGTCCACAAAGTAAGGTTATCCCTGAGAAGTTGCATGATCAAAGTACTATCCTTGTATGACTCTTCACTCAAAGTATCCAGCTCCGAAATGGCTTCATCAAAAGCTTGTTTGGCAAGGTGGCAAGCCCTACAAAAAAGTCAACAAATGCGATCAGAATTATTAATTAAATATCAGCAATTTTCTTCAAAAGTGGTGATATCTTTTAGGACTACACCTTTCAGGTGAGTTCATAATCTCATAGTAGAATACTGAAAAATTCAAAGCCAATCCAAGCCGAATTGGGTGTGTAGGAGACAGATCAGCTTCGGCTGTGCTAGAAGCCATCTGCAAATAGTATGATCAATTTATTTAATCAAACAATTAAACCAAACCGCACCACACGTGAAACTACCAAATTCTGGCAAGAAAAACCCCAAACTGAATAACAAAAGAACAGAAACTGAGTTGAATTTTTAGAAAGCATGAAGTTACAGAGATCACAAAAGCTGAAAATAGGAAAGAGCGCAACCAATCCATAATAACTGAAGTAGTAAGTATAAAGCCCAAACTTCAACTAAGAAATAATACCATTAAAAGTAAATGTACAAGGTAATTTATATCATGGGAATGAGGTACTCTTGTCACTAGAGGAAGAAATATACAACATAGATATACACTTAATGGCAATGATGATCTCTTCACATATAAAATCAAGATCCATGAGAGGGATTCATAAATCCATCATCAACTCAACAAGAAGCATCAGTCGCAAGCTTTTTCTACTGGAAATTCCAGAACAGTTGTTCACCCTTATAGATGCCATATCCATTTGTTCACTTTCCTAATTTATGAGAATCAAAATTGCCAATCCATTGGATTTTGCTCTATATAAGGGAGATCTCATATTCAGTAATTTATTTTAGTGACTGCCCAGGAAATATTCTAATGAAGAATACTCCAATTTTTACCAAGCCTAACAAGCTTTAAAAAATCGCAAAGCCAGACACCAATGGTTATAGAGCAGAAATAAAAAAAAACAAGGACTCCAAAATAGACTGCAATAATAAAAGAAACAATAAATCAGCACAAAAGGTCGTCAGCAGCAGCAGATGTTCATATCAAGCATTTAACTGATGTAGAATGCATAATATCATTTCAAATAATAAAGTTATCGGATAAAGAAACTTTACTTGCAGTGGTGAACTGAGCGGCAAGTCATTTATGTTTCTATGCAAAATGAAATAGATGAGATTTATGTATGATAGATAGTGATCATGCAAACTAGAGTGGCACTACATTTCCATGTGCAATAACCCTTTACTTAGAGCTAGTGGATGGATATTATAGTTTGTAGCGGCTCCCCAGTATTAACCCTTAGCTTTAAAGGATATCCATTAGAAAAGGAATGAATAAAAAACTTCAGAGAACTAAAGATATACAAATGACTTGTGGCTCTAGGACTTTTGGTTAAGTAAATGCAATAAAGCATGACTAGCCATAAAGAGACTAGCTAAAACAAAAGATTCAGTAAAGCTAGAGAAGCTATCATTGTAGTTCTGTTAGGTTTGAATTTCAATTAGAATGCACTATGTTTTCATGATTTAGTAAATCAAATAAAATTGATCAAGTGATTTAGTTTGTGTATGATGCATAATAGCCAAACAATTGTGATGTACTTGATTTTATAACCCTTATCCTATTAGGGTGAATTTCATTTAGAAAAAAACTATCTTTTGATGCTTTAGTAAATAAAATAAAGTTGATCAAATAATTTAGTTTGGGTATGATGCATAACAGCCATGCAATTGTGATGAAGTTGATTTTATAACCCTTACCCAATTATGGTTCTAGGTTAGTGTAAAAGACAATACACTAATCCAATGAAGCATTTTAAAGTAGACTAAATAAAAACAAAACCAACTAAAATCATATAAGATCTTCCCAATAAGACGAAAGCAAATGGAATCAAGTAATTTAGTTTGGTCTTCTTAGTTTTGATTTCACCCTATAAATGCCTAGTTCAAATTGAAAAATCATGACTAGATGTGAAAATAACTATGAACATAAAAGGGAATAATGCTATAATAAGGTTCAAAATAAATTTTAGGAGTAAATATAAAGCTGCTTTTAAATCAAAAAATATATACTTGAGGATCCATGCATCGTTTTGGAATTAGAGGGTCCACTGCTTCCCACACCCATATTAACTCAACATAAGCTTTGTCCACGGTACAAGTAAAAAAGCATGGCGACTAATCTCAATGAACTTTAGAAAGACCAGCATCAAAACAATGAAGGTGATTTCAAAACTTTGGACAGATGAATAATTTAAGGAATAAGTCGGGGCAAAAAGCAATATTATGCGTGGAGTATTGAATAAATCTTCCTCTTTGAGCAGTTTTCTTATGATTATAATAAAAAAATTAACTTCTACACTGCTACACTAAGTTCTCAAAGCATATGCAAAATAGTTTATTTACAACAACACAACACAAGTATGGATTGCATCTCTACAAAATGAGAAATTTGGTGGGATTATATATAAACACAATAGGAACATTTTGGTGAAAAGATCTAAGTGCATAACCCCAGCGTCAAATGTACGCCATAATATAAACACTAACATTAATCATTCATCAAAATGTAGAGAATAGATTGAAAAGCTAAGCTAAATTCATTCTCTGATGGTTTTGTTCTAAGAATGCAATTAATTATGCTAAATTATTCCTTCCAATTGCTTTAGATTTTAGGGGTTGTTTGTTGGCAAGATTTGGTTCAAGCAGGATTTAACCAAAATTTAGCAAACAGTATAATGACAATTTTAAATCCTACAAAATCTTAAATCCAATTAGTCCCCCATTTTACCTTAAACTTAAGTCCGCAAATCGCTCACAAACTCCTCTTCTCCTACACACACCAGTGATTTCATTGATGCCTTCCCCAATCAGCTCCTACCACAACTTCCTTGCTCCTTTGACATTGAAGGTTTTAGGAATCTGGAAAGTAACATGATGTCCTACTTTTAGAATCAGCAATTTATTATTTTATTTTATAAATTTTGATAAATCATGAATATTAATTGACATTGATTAAATATGACAAATTTGTTACAAAATTAGATTAATATTAATTAACTAAGAATATTAATAATTCAATGGGATTTAATTTGCCTAAATATAAATTCTTATGTTTTTTAATTAATGATTAATTAAAGTATTAATTTATGCTAACAAAAACTTAACTGATATAACTATAAAGGATACTAAAAAAATTGAAGTTATTAATATTCAATCAAGCAAAATAAACATTAATAGTAAAAATTAAATTTAAATCAGCCATAAAATTTAAAGTTATTTAATTAAAAACTATTAACTTAAAAAATTTGATTTTATTTTTTAGTTTATTTTATGTAAATAGAATAAAATTTTAACTTAAAAAACTACAAATTAAAAATTAATTGAATATTTTAACTACAGAAATTATGATTTAGTAATTTTAACCAAAGTATTATGTAATAATTAATATTAATTAATTGTAAATATTTACTTAAGAAGATTGGACTAGATAGAAATTAAAATTTTAAACAGCTTAATAAGTAACAAAATAATTATTAATAAGAATGTTAGCTTACACTAATTAAGATTTAAATATGCTAAATAAATATAATAAGATATTACAAATTTACAATCATACAATTATTATTAAAATATTATTAGAAGTAGCATACATAAATTCTTCAGGTCTTTTGTGTGATAGAAAAGTACCGCTGAGACTAAAAGGAAAATTTTATAAGATGATGGTGAGACCTGCAATGCTCCATGGTGTTGAATATTGGCCTTTAAAAGAGAAGCATAATACTAAGTTAAGTGTTGCCAGGATGAGAATGATTAGGTGGATGAGTGGTTTTATATTTAGAGACAAAATGCGAAATGAATATTGTCGTGATAGGGTTGTTGTAGCTCTAGTGACGAACAAAATTAGAAAGCGTTGTCTTAGATGGTTTGGTCACATTAAATGTCGACCATCTGATGATCTAATTAAGAGAGTAGATGTTTTAGATTCAAATTATGTTAAGAAAGGCAGGGGTATACATAGAAAGACTTTGGCTTATTGTACAAAAAATGATCTTAATTTATTAGAACTAAATGAAAATATGACACTAAGTAGGACGCAATGGAGAAAAAGGATTCATGTAGCCGACCCCATATAGTGGGATTAAGGCTTTGTTGTTGTTGTTGTTGTGGACTTAAATTCTGGAAAAAGCAACCTAATACTCCCTAAAAATTTAACAAGATTTAACCTCTATCACATAAACAATTTTCAAAATTTAACCCCCTCAGTATTTACCGAATCCAGATTTACAGGATATATTAAAGCCTATTTGCAGTCAAACAGCCCCATACAAGTAGCCAAACATTAAGGATGTAATCCTCAAGCTTATGCACATTAATAACATAATAGCTAAAGTTTGATTCTCTATCAATAGCTAAAGTTGTTTTCTATCAATGCTGCCCAAATTGGAATACGTTAAAGAGGACAGAAAGATGTAGCGTTCTGATAGAAGAGTCAAAACTCGCAAACTTCTTACTTCCAGAGGAACAGAATAAAATATAACTAATTAAGGAACTGAAAGGAAATAATTTGTGATGTCAATGTGCACAAATGGCGTCTTAAAGAAGCTCAACTACACGAGTTAGGCTTTATCACGTCCCCAAAAGCAAAGATTCCTAAAATAGATGCATTGAAGAGCACATTAGTACTAATTGCAGCTGAATAAAAGAGTAAAAACAATATCCTGACTTGGTAAGCCTTGAGAGATTGATCAGCAGCTTCCTTTCGATCATTCCCAGACTTAAACTCTGCCAGATAACGATAATAATCTCCCTTCCTGAAACCAAAATGTTAAGATGTTCACTAAGAACCCAATAAAAAAGGTAAGAAATCAAATGAGGGATATCTTTAAGTCATGTCCTCACATCTTGTAGTAGAAGACAGATGACTCCCCAGCAGATGAGGAAGGGACAAGATGCTCGTCAATGACAGTCATAACGTCGCCGCAGATGTTGGATAGCTCCGACTCCACCTTTTGCCTATACTCCCTGATACACTTCACATGCTGATCATTCCCCTTCAATTCCTCCTTCTGCTCAATCGAAGACAAAATCCTCCACGAGGCCCTCCGCGCCCCGATCACGTTCTTGTATCCGACTGACAGGAGATTCCGCTCCTCGACCGTAAGCTCCACATCCAGCTTCGCTACCTTCCTCATTGCGTCCACCATCTCTGCGTCGACCAAAAAAAAAAAAAGAATCAAAAGTCAAATCCTAATCCCCTATGCGAGAAAAAAGTAGGAGTTTCCGTAGATCTCACCATCGTAGCGCTCCGCCTGCTCGGCAAGCTTCGCGATGTAGACGAAGTTCTCGCGCTCTCCCAACGAAGCCATGGCGGCCGATAGGATTCGGATCCTCTTCGATTCCTTGTTCAGCCCCCAAAAATTCTCACTCGGTCGCTCTCGGTCTTCTGCAGGGCCCGTTCGGGTTGACGAGTGGACCGTCCAGTTTGTGGTTATTTTTGTCGGAAACAACGGCAACCGCTCATGAACCGGAATCGGATCGCATCGACCGTGGTCGATTTAAACCGGTTTATTTATAGTTTATCATTAAAATCAACGACATTTTAAATTAAGCATCATATTTATTTATAATTTATTTAATAAATATTTAATATATATTGAGATATCGGAAGAGAGGAGATTGGCTAGCAGTTCTTATTTTCTCACCTTCAGCTCGTATTCAATACGCTAACTTCAGTAACTAAGAGTAAAGCTATAAATTTCAACTCAATTTTAGTAAATTTTTATCACATTACAAATATATTTATTATTCTTCAAAATTATTATAATGCCATCCACTCGCATTCAGCAATCTTAACATGTTTTTCTTAATATTTTTAACAATAAGTTAATGGCTTCCAATAACTTTCGCACTTATTTTATTAGAAGAGTTGCGCAAGTATAATCTTTAAGTATTTAAGAATTTAATATTTAAATTTTTATAGTTTTTAATTATTATTTTCTTCCAGTCCAAAATGCCTTTGATGGCATTTGTAAGGTCCTTGAAATAGATTTTACAAAAATTTAACATGAAATTTGGAGTCATTAAAGCCAAGATTTTAAATGAATATTAATCTAATGAGACAACAATTTGACAAAATGATGAAAAATGATTTTTGGAGAATATTTGATAAGGGATACCAGATGGATAGGGGTGCGAACAGAGTGAGTTTAGAGCTTATTCATATTCTGCTCGTTAAAAGAATTTTTTGTTTGTGTTCGGCTCTTACTTGAAATAGCATGTTCATGTTCGACTTGATTTAATTTTATTTGTTATAATCAAGCTCAATTTTAAATCAAGCATCCCATGAGATTAAATAATATAATTAATTAAATTATTATTAATTAGAAAATTTTTTTATTTTTAATAAAAAATTGGATGTTTTACACCCAAACAATGCAAATTTAATTCTTTTGGAAAAACTTAGGGCCTATTTGGGGCTGATGCAGCTGCTTGAAGAAGCAATTGTGAAGATATTGAAGAAGAAACTAATGTTCAAAAAATTATGTTGGTTATTACAAATTTTCTTAAAGAAATAAGTTTAAAGCAGCCACTGCACGTAGTTAGATGTGACAAGAAAACGTAGCTTTCAACTAAAGTTTTTTGAGAATGTAGACTAAATACAATTTTGTCAAACAGAAAAAATTGCAATATGAGACTAAAATATTTGAGATAGCATGTCCCTACATTCTTCCAATTTTTTACTTGCAATCAAAGCGAGTGAATGGGTCATTGGTGGGAAAAATTATTCTGTCCGACGACCGCATGTGCTCTACATGCGGTAGCGAATTAAAAAGGAACACGTGTAATGGTGGGCCATCAGTGAAGAGAAATAAGTTGAATGTGTGACCCGACCTGAACCCCACCCAATAATCGGAAAAAGCATATATTTGGATCCATGGAATCCCGCCAAATCCAGAATTTCAACATTTTCGATCCTGCCAAAGATTAGTGGTGCCTTTTCCTGTTTATGGATGTAGTTTTTTTTATTTTTTTGTCAGAGTTCTTATTCTGTGTGGACACCGCATTAAATGGATATGGAATCTCAAAACGATTGCGAGAATGATGGCAATCAGCTTGGATTATTAGCTGTGTACGGAAGCATTCCTCAGGTAGAGTTCTTTCTTTGTTCTGGGTGCTGCTATTAATGGCTTCCAAATAATAATATTGTTGGGCTCA
The DNA here is from genome assembly GCA_003013225.1 of Phalaenopsis aphrodite. Classification (NCBI taxonomy): domain Eukaryota; kingdom Viridiplantae; phylum Streptophyta; class Magnoliopsida; order Asparagales; family Orchidaceae; genus Phalaenopsis; species Phalaenopsis aphrodite. The sequence goes on along the minus strand of NEWO01000434.1, from coordinate 121,318 downwards.
GGTGTTGTGATTACCATATTATTTGATTGCTAAGTTAATTTGTAGGTGTTATATTTTAGAGTTTAAGTTGTCGTAATTGTATTATCCTTCTGGCATTATTGTGGTTGATATTATTTTTTCTGATATCATTGGGTCTTATTTAGGTTTTATCATGGGTTTATTCTAGTGTTATTATGATTGTATTTACTAGTATTTATGCACTTTAGGATTTCAAGAGTGTTTGTGTTATTATGGTATTATTATTATAGTATTATGATTGTATTACGTATCATGATGTTATTTATTGTTGTATCTAATTAGTGTTTTTAACATAGTGTTATGTTCGGTGTAAGTAGTGTTATTTTAGTGTTATCATGGTTTTATTATGATAGTATTTTTGCATTTTTGTCTTTGAAGTATACTTTTGTGTTATTATGGTATTATTTATGTGATATTATGGTTGTATTTTGTAATATGTTGTTATTGATTTATCATTTCATACTAGCATGATTGTATTTATTAATTGGTTATGTTGAAGTGTTATTTTGTCAATCTAATGGTGGAATGTTTGAAAGTTGCAGCTCCCCGAGCCTTTAACTGTGTGCATTGATCCAATTGCAGATAGTTTGCTTCGCATGGTGGTTCTTAATGAGAAGGAAGCCTATGAAAATTATTGTGCATATGCACACCATATTGGATTCANATCAAAGCGAGTGAATGGGTCATTGGTGGGAAAAATTATTCTGTCCGACGACCGCATGTGCTCTACATGCGGTAGCGAATTAAAAAGGAACACGTATAATGGTGGGCCCTCAGTGAAGAGAAATAAGCTGAATGTGTGACCCGACCCGAACCCCACCCAATAATCGGAAAAAAAGCGTATATTTGGATCTATGGAATCCCGCCAAATCCAGAATTTCAACATTTTCGATCCCGCCAAAGATTAGTGGTGCATTTTCCTGTTTATGGATGTAGTTTTTTTTTTCGTCTGAGTTCTTATTCTGTGTGGACACTGCATTAAATGGATATGAAATCTCAAAACGATTGCGAGAATGATGGCAATCAGCTTGGATTATTAGCTGTGTCCAGAAGCATTCATCAGGTAGAGTTATTTCTTTGTTCTGGGTGCTGCTATTAATGGCTTCCAAATGATAGTATTGTTGGGCTCAGGTGTTGTGATTACTATATTATTTGATTACTAAGTTAATTTGTAGGTGTTATATTTTAGGGTTTAAGTTGTCATAATGATATTATCCTTCTGGCATTATTGTGGTTGATATTATTTTTTCTGATATCATTGGGTCTTATTTAGGTTTTATCATGGATTTATTCTAGTGTTATTATGATTGTATTTGGAAGTATTTATGCACTTTAGGCTTTCAAGTGTGTTTGTTTTATTATGGTATTATTATTGTGGTATTATGGTTATATTACGTATCATGATGTTATTTATTGTTGTATCTAATTAGTGTTTTTAACATAGTGTTATGTTCGGTGTAAGTAGTGTTATTTTGGTGTTATCATAGTTTTATTATGATAGTATTTTTGCATTTTTGTCTTTGAAGTATACTTTTGTGTTATTATGGTATTATTTATGTGGTATTATGGTTGTATTATATAATATGTTGTTATTGATTTATCATTTCATACTAGCATGATTGTATTTATTAATTGGTTATGTTGAAGCGTTATTTTGTCAATCTAATGGTACAATGTTTGAAAGTTGCAGCTCCTTGAGCCTTTAACTGTGTGCTTTGATCCAATTGCGGATAGTTTGCTTCGCACGGTGGTTCATAATGAGAAGGAAGCCTATGAAAATTATTGTGCATATGCACACCATATTGGATTCAATGTGCGAAAAGACCATGTTGGTTTTTGGCCTAATTTAAAAATGATCAAGACAAAGGATTTCATTAGTGGTAAGGCCTGGTTTCAAGAAAGAATTGAATAACAATGTGGCGGTGAAGTACAGGAGAGGGAACACAAGGACTGCTTGCCCAGCCATGATCCGATATGTCGTCGATTTAGAAGGTAACTGGTCGGTTAAGAAATTTATAGAAACTCATAACCATCCTTTAGCGGCAGACGGTGACAAACATCTATTGCGTTCCAGCAGAAAAATGAGTGATGTCAGTGCACAAGTGCTCAGATCGATGACAAAATCAGGAATCAGAACAAGCAATGCCTTTAGTTTTCTAACTACAGAATTTGGAGGTGTTGAAAATCTTGATTGCACGAAGAGGGATGCTTATAATTTCATACAAAGAGAGAGAAAGAGTATGATTGAAAATGGGGACGCTAATTCTCTACTTAGATTGTTCACTGAGAGGCAAGCAGAGGATACGATGTTTGCATGGGATGTCCAAATTGATGATTCTGGTAGTTTATTGAATTTCTTTTGGTGTGATGGGATATCCAGACTTGATTACGATTACTTTGGGGATGTGATAATATTTGACACAAGTTATAGATTAAATAAATACAATTTATGTTGTGCTCCTATTGTAGGTGTGAACCACCACTGACAGAATGTTCTATTTGGAGTTGTCTTTTTGTCAGATGAAATAGTTGAATCATTCAAGTGGCTATTCAAACCATTTATTCGGATTATGGACAACAAGCACCCGATGACAATATTCACCAATCAGGATCAAGCAATGGCCATAGCCATTGAAGAGTGCCTTCCACACACAAGATAGAGATTATGTCAATGACATATTTACAAGAAATTATCTTCAAAACTACATTGTGGTGTAAGCACCAAGGAAGTCAATGAGCTTTTTTATAAATGCATGACTAGGTGTAACTCCAAGGAGGAGTTTGAAGAAACTTGGCATACAATGATTGTGTTAGGAAATCTATATGAGAATGCTTGGTTGATTAGTTTGTACAATATCAGACATAAGTCGTCAATAGCTTTCAATAAGGAAATATTTGGGATGGGGATCCTTTCAGCACAAAGAAGTGAGTTGACAAATAACATTTATCATAATGTCTCCAAGCCAACAAGCACCCTCACTAAGAGTTTCTTGGGTCTTGAAAATGTAATGAAAGCTTGGAGAAGGAATGAGAAAGATGAAGAATTTAAATCTAAACAGTCTGCAATTGTCCCCACTGTAAAAAGTAGTTCTGTGTTGAGGCAAGGAGCTTTAATTTATACGAGGAAGCTATATTCAATGTTTGAAGCAGAGTTGTTACATGGTTTGTGTGGACTTGCTGTGGAGTGCTCAGACACCTCAGATTCAGAATTTTATGTTAGAAACTTAGATAATGAGCACACAGTCAGACCGTGGAATGTTAAGGTCGATAAAGGTAATTCTAAAATTACATGTAGTTGTAAAAAATTTGAAATGATGGGTATATTATGTGCTCACACCCTAAGAGTGTTTAACCATGAGAATATAACAAAGATCCCTGATAAATATATTTTACTGTGGTGGTCGGTTCATGCAAAGAGGGATATATATAACAATTATGGTTATAAACATTTGAAAGATTCACAAACTTCAGCAACTTGTTCGAGTGGACTCGAATATCAAACACACATTCATAAATTTGCATACCGGATCAGCATATTAACTCAAGTTAATGAACTTGCTGAAAAAAACGTGCTGGAAACATTAAGGAAACTAACACTCGAATCTGAAGTCATATTGAATGGGAGAGACCATCAGGAAATTCAAATGTCAAAGAAAAAAAAGACACCGAATAAACCACACAATTTGAAGGACCCAACGAAGATGCGGCCAAAAGGCGTTTCTAATGCTAGGTTAAAAGGCTTTTGAGAGAAGAATAACCGATCAAAAAGTTAGATTGAAAAATAAATAAAGTATTAGTTAGGTTATATTCTTCTATTATTTTGAATGAACGCTGAATTACAACTCACTAACATGACACATTGTTTAACAGGAAAGGATAAAGAAGTTGTTTCAAGTCAAGAAACACTACACCCATCAAACCCAAGCCAATTTTCAATGTCAGATCAGTATAGTCAGGTACATAACTAAAGTTCGAAATGATTTATGATTTGTGATATAATTCTGAATTGACATATGTACTTATATTCATATGTGATTGCTCAAAATTAGCAGGAATTGCCTGCATCACTGCCCACAGATATATGCACGAGCTTATTGTTGGACCTAGATGATGATGTGTGAAATACCAAGTAATTGAAACAATCTATTGTTTGTAATTGTAGAATTAATGTAGATTTTGCAGAACATAATACCAAAATATACCCGAAGTAATACCATAATATCGTATCTGGCTTGCTCTGAGGATAAATAAGTAAGACAACTACTATGTAGCATCTACGAATGATTAAATATCATTTGAATAAGATCAGTTGGATTTCAAATATTTTGAGAATTGATATGAATTTTATCTCTAGTTTGTGTTGAATAATACTAAAATATGCCCGAAGTATTACCGCAATACAACCAAAAACATATATGATCGCTGGCGGAGGAATATATCTTGGCTGGATTGGAATATTCCTTTGTTGTATTCACCACTTCGTGGTAGTATCTAGCTTGTTCCAAGTATTACCAAAATATTCCTGAAGTACTACCACAATACAACCAAAACATATACGAGTGCTGGCAGTTGACTATATCTTGGCTGGATTGGAAAATTTCTTTGTTGTATTCACCACTTCGCTGTAGTATCTAGCTTGTACCGAGAATAAATAAATAATACGACTACTATATAGCATCTACGAATAATTAAATTGCATTTGAATAAGATCCGTGGGATTTCAAATATTTTGAGAATTGATCTTAATTTTATCTCTAGTTTATGTTGAATAATACCAAAATATTCCCGAAGTACTACCGCAATACAACCAAAACATATACGAGCACTGGCGGATGAATACATCTTTCTGGATTGGAAAATACATTTGTTGTATTCACTACTCTGTGGTAGTATCTAGCTTGTACCGAGGATAAATAAATAATACGACTACTATATAACATCTACGAATGATTAAATTGCATTTGAATAAGATCCGTGGGATTTCAAATATTTTAAGAATTGATCTTAATTTTATCTCTAGCTTATGTTGAATAATACCAAAATATTCCCGAAGTACTACTGTAATACACCCAAAACATATACGAGCACTAGCGGATGAATATATCTTGGCTGGATTGGAATATTCTTTTGTTGTATTCATCACTCCGTAGTAATATCTAGCTTGTACCGAGGATAAAAAAATAATACGACTACTATATAGCATCTACGAATGATTAAATTGCATTTGAATAAGATCCGTGGGATTTCAAATATTATTAGAATTGATCTTAATTTTATCTCTAGTTTATGTTGAATAATACCAAAATATTCTCGAAGTATTACCGCAATACAACCAAAACATATACGAGCGTTGGTGGAGGAATATATCTTGGTTGGATTGGAATATTCATTTGTTGTATTCAACACTCTGCGGTCGTATCTAGCTTGTTCCGAGTATTACCAAAATATTTCGGAAGTATTAAAGCGATACAACCAAAATATCTTGATTTGATTACAGAACTATATATATAACTGAAGTACTACCGCAATACAACTAAAATATTGGGGTTTGATTAAAATATTTTTTACAAAATACTATTAAGTTATTTTAGTAATACCACTATAATATCACAATAATACAAGAATAATATTGTAACAATGAGATACAAGAATAAAAATATTAACAATGAAATAAGTCTACTGATTATAATTTTGTACCCACAAACAAATATCTTAGCTGGATTGGAATGTTTCTTTGTTGTATTCACCACTCTACGGTCGTATCTAGCTTATTCCGAGTATCCCCTAAATATTCCCGAAGTATTACAACGATACAACCAAAATATCTTGATTTGATTACAGAACTATATATACAACCGAAGTACTACTGTAATACAACCAAAATATTGCAGTTTGATTAAAATATTTTTTACAAAATACTATAACGAGTATTTTAGTAATACCACTATAATACCACAATAATATAACAATAATACTATAACAATGAAATACAAGTATAACATAACACAATAATACGACAATAATACTACAATAAAACGAAAATAATATGAGAATAATATAGCGACTAAAATACAAGAAAAACAATATTAACAATGAAATAAGTATACTGATTACGGTTTTGTAGCCACAAATAAATATCTTGGCTGGATAGGAATATTCTTTTGTTGTATTCACCACTCTGCGGTCTTATCTAGCTTGTTCCAAGTGCCGCCTAAATACTGCTGAAGTATTACAACTATACAACCAAAATTTATACAACCAAAATATCTTGATTTGATTACAGAACTATATATACAACCAAAGTACTACCGTAATACAACCAAAATATTGCGATTTGATTAAAATATTCTTTACAAAATACTATAACGAGTATTTTAGTAATACCACTATAATACCACAATAATACGACAATAATACAATAACAATGAAATACAAGATTTGCATAACACAATAATATGACAATAATACTACAATAATACGACAATAATACTACAACAATTATTGTAACTAATAATACAAAAATACTACAATAAAACTATAATAATACTACAACGATTATTGCAAGAATACTATAACGATTATTGCAACTAATAATTCAAAAATACTTCAATAAAACGAGAAAAATATAATGACTAAAATACAAGAATAACAATATTAACAATGAAATAAATCTACTGATTACGGTTTTGTACCCACAAAGAAATATCTTGGGCAAACTCTGCCCTAAATTTTGGCATTTCTGCCTGCTAGCCCATATCTTCACTCCAATCATGTCTATAGCTTTGTACTAATTTTTACATAAATTTACAGACAAACATCCCGCAATCAACACTGTTGGTTTGTACGGGAACACCTCTAAACAGTGAAATTTTCCATTTCCCGTGTTTAGCCCTGAAAGAAGCTTCGACATCATGGCCAAAATATCTGATCTACACAGTTAATTAATATCAGTAAATGGACAAACCTGGTGAAAATTGCAGAAACAATAGCTTTAACGATTGAGAGTTACTTACAACGTCGTTACATACGGCTTTGTGCATTTGGTTGGGTAATGAATCATACATTTTCCACTTCCCCTTACCTAGATCAGCAACCAATAAAACCCAGTGTTGGTTATTCAAAACAGGAATCATAATGATATCAGCTTTCATAACTGCTTCTTTGGTGATATGACTCACATATGATGTGGGGTTACCAATTTTATGATAAGCCTGTATAATAAAACAAAGTGTTAAAACATTCATATTGTTGTTGAAATTCTTAATATAATTAATTCATGCCATTGCGCAATATGTAAGGCCTAAAAAGATTAACCAATTTTATAGTTGTTTAGATATTTAGATGCGGTTTTACCCAGTATAGTGGCGATACATAAATGTAAGGCCTAAAAAGAGATGGATTTGCATTCCTCTTGTTGTTCAAAATCATTGCTTGAGCATCAACATGGTCATTTGCAATCATGTCATTGCACAATAACTCTATCATTGTCCGATGATCTATAAAAATGTCTTTCAAGTGCAATATAATATCACTCCTGCATAATAGTACAAATTTTAAATATAATAAAGAAGTTGTCTTCATTCACTTAATCCCAAAAGAAGTTCATTATAAAAGACACAGATTCACTCACTCATTGATGTATTTTGCCATGACTTGATTGATCACCATCTGTGTTTCAGCTGATACCATAGATCTGGCAGGATAGTCGATCTGGGGGACAGCTGGAAGAGGCTACAAAAAAAATTTATGTCACATCACTTGCTCATCTGAAATACACAGGTAATTTAGATGATATAAGACAATGTATCAAAAACAATTTCCAAATAACACATTAACAACATCTGGCTGATCTCCTGGAGTTATTAGTGCTAGGACAGGTGATCCTTCTACTTCTTCATCTTCAAATCTATGTTCTCGCTCTGGATTAAGGTTCGTATGTACACCAGGAAATACAATTATTTGAAGACCCATCTCTGCTACAGGGTCTATTATTGGTTCTTCAGTAATTTATTGTTCTTCTACTATGGTGGTGGTATGTACAACAGCATCTTCCTCGGGTATCATTGGCTCATCGACTTCACCTGTTGTTTTTCTTCTCTTCAGTTCGAAGGCAGTGAAAGGTGAACTCACTGTCTTCTTTCTTCTGCTCCGTCTGCCCTTAACCCTCTGCATTAAGCTGGCAATAGACCTTTTAACTTTATCTCCTTCAACTTCCTTCTTCCACAATAGCCAACGACTGGATTCCCTCTTCTCCAACAGATGTTGTATGCTAGGTAATATCAACAGAAGCTGAATGCTGGGTAACAAAATCATGAGGACTCCACCCATGAGGGGAGGCTGGCTGGAGATCATCTACTCCAATCTATTTTCCTTTATTAGTTGGAATATTTTTAGAGTTATCAAACTTATGTTGCAGCACCGACATTTGCCCCTGGAAACTCGACACTCCAACAGTTATTATATTCAAGGTTCCTTGAAATTCAGTGAACCATTTCTCTTGGCCTTTAAGCAGCTCGACTATTGATTCCATGCTTTTATTTATTGTGGTATACAGTGGCTCAGGGGCGATGTCTTCTGAATCAACTAGCCCCATATCAAATGATACAGGTGGCCCCATATCAATTGATACAGGTGCCTCTGGTCTGCCTTGGACATGCGTCACCAGAATTGGACCAGGTAATCCTTCATCGGGATTGGATAACAGATTGAGCTCATCCTCTTTCAGATCCAAAAATTTATCATGAACATGCGAGTAATTCTAAAAAGAAACGCTTTGATCATTATTAGTTTCAAAATAATATAATAATTTAATTGGAAATACAAAAATATATGTAACTTGCATGATCATGAGTCAGCATCTTAAAAGCTATATCAAGTTGGGATGAGCTCAAGCTTACAGTCGTTGGCCACCTCAACATTCGAGGTCTAGCCTCAGGATTCGCAGAAGTAACCAAAGAAGTGTACTCATAAAACCAGAGTTGTGTGAAAAAAAGGCATGTTCAGCTTTACACAAAGAAATAAATAGCATTTGACTTTAATACGATGTACTTACCGTTAGCCAAAAAAGAAAACCATTTATATATCCCAGAGATCGGTTCCGCCTTATTTTGATGGCAACCACATTTATTTGCTCAATAAGATATTCACATAGCGCAGTAGACCAATTAAATGAAGCAAACATATCTACATTCTCTCCAAAGATGTAAAATCCTTTGGATACACTGAAACTACTAGACGAAAAAAATAAATTTGATAACAAATAGTTTATATACCATTGATTAAAAGGGGTAGAAGAATCCCCAGTTCCGAAGTTCAACATATCAGCCTTCATTTGACGGGTATCTACTCCACAGGATGGAACTTTCTTCCATGTTGGAACTTCTCCTCTATTTGGCATGTCAATCAAAAGGGCAACATCATCAGGATTAATCCTCAAATCTTTCCCTCCCAGTTTGAAAACCATTTTTTCATGCAACCAACATTGCAATATTTGAAGTGTGACCACATTATCTTGGGGATAAGGTGGAAGTGCAAAGAACTAATCAACATTCAAGGTTTTCAGCTCATTCCTCATCTCGTCAGATACAACAGGCCTGACCTTATCAAGCGCATCTCTAACTACAAATGGTCGACATCTACAACTCATGGACCTTGGGTTCACAAACATACATCAAACAAAATAATGCAAAAAAATATAAGGGGTTATGTAGAAATGTTTTATTTCAGGAATACTATGGTAATATTTAAGCAATATTATGTGATCTCGTATAGTATTGTTTATGTTATATTATAGTAATACTTACGTTGTATTCTGGAATTTTAGTATTTAGGTTATATTATGGTTGTATTGTCGTTGTATTTTTGGTACTTAGGTTTAGTACTTAGGTTTGGTGCTTAGGTTATATTATAGAAGTTTTTCCGTTGTATTCAGGTATTAAAATTATCAAGGTTATATTCTAGTGTAGTATTAAGGTTTTATTCTAGTAGTTTTTCCATTGTATTTTGTTATTATTATAGTATTATTTCTGTAATACTCATGTAATATTTAGTATTTAGGTTACTAAGGTTATATTCTAGTGTCACTCATTTTTAGTACTTAGGTTTTATTATAGAAGTTTTTCCATTGTATCCAGGTATAAATATTATTAAGGTTATATTCTGGTGTAGCATTAAGGTTATATTCTAATAGTTTTTCCGTTGTATTCTGTTATTATTATAATATTAATTATGTAGTACTCAGGTCAGATTTAAGGTATTATTAAGTAGTGATTAGTTTGGTATTATAATTAAATAGCAAGTTTTATTGCGATTTAATGTTGGTTTTTTTAAGGTGTACAACTCAAAAACACCAAAATAAAAATTACCTGGATGAACCCTCTTGGATTTCCTTCTTCTTTCGCTCTTTCCCTTCATTTTTCTTGTGTTTTTCAGCCTGTATTATCGATTTCTCTTCGGTTTCCATGAGCAAGGGCTCTTCCGTCTCCATTCTCACTGGGCTCTCTTCGGTTTCCAACAGCAACTCTAAAACCCTAATTTTTTCTGATTCAAAAACCTTAAAAGATGGGATGAAGATCAAATGAAGGTGCTCCGTGCTCTCCTCGCTCTGGCGTCGTTTGGTTTTCCGATGAAATAAACTTTCTTTCAGGCGCGCTATTAACTTTTACCTTTTTCGGGCCAGATTCGGTCGGGTCGCTCCGTAAGCATGCCTTAATTTAATTTTTTAAGTTATGGGGGCCACTATTCCAGGTGTCATCTTTCCATTGGACACCGCACGCATAGTTGGGTGCAGTGTCCGCACAGAATAAGAACTCCATTGGTGGGGGATCCAAAAAATAAAATTGGGTGGTGATTTTCTCAGGGTGCAAGTCTGCACCTACAAGGAGGCCAATGCATGATCCCCTTCCCTCCTTGGACTAGGCTTGATCCTTTAAAGCTTTTCTATGGGACATTAACTCACACCACCCAAATTTTATTTAGTTACATATCTAACACCTATATTTATAGCTTTTTTATAAACATACCACCCAAATAATTTTTTAAAATAAAAAATTTTTGGATTTATTTAAATCATTAAAAATTTTTGAATAGTAAAACGTATCATTTCTATCGTCGCATTAGCAAAAAAGAAGTTGAGGAGGCTTTAAAGAAAACCAAAGGTGGAAAGTCTGTAGGACCTGATGATATCCCAATTGAAGTGTGGAAATATTTGGGAGATTTGGGAGTTTCTTGGCTTACTAAACTCTTTAATATTATTTTAAAANATGCATGATCCCCTTCCCTCCTTGGACTAGGCTTGATCCTTTAAAGCTTTTCTAAGGGACATTAACTCACACCACCCAAATTTTATTTATTTACATATCTAACACCTATATTTATAGTTTTTTTATAAACATACCACCCAAATAATTTTTTAAAAAACATAAAAAAATATTAAAAAATATTATTATTTAATTATTTTGAGCCAAAACGAGTGAAACATGAACGAATAAATCTTTGTTTGTGTTTGGTTCGCTTATAAATTGAGCTCAAAAAAATTATTTGTATTTGGTGCACTTTCCTGATGGACGAATTGAGTGCGAGCTATTTAACAAGCAGAACACCAACTGTCCGCGAACACCGAGCTCTTTTAACAGCCCTAAAGATGGACGTTTTGTATTGTGTTAGCATTCAAAATGTAATCGCTAATCATAAATTTTTGAAAACTATAAATTTGAGTTAATATAAGGTCAGAGGTAATATAAGGAGATTAGATGTTTTAGATTGGACTTATGTTAAGAAAGACAGTGGTGGACCATGAAAGACTTGGGCAAATTATATAAAAGATGATCTTAATTTATTAGATTTAATTAAAAATACAATTAGGAGTTGTGGAGCTCAAACCACTTCCTGATTGGGTCATCTTGCACCTATGGAAACAAATTGATTTATTTCCTCGTTTGTCATTATTCTATTGTTATACTTTCCTTCATTAAATTTTTACCGCCTCTCTCTCTAAAATTCCCGCTTCTTCCTGTTATTTGTAAAATGGGCTTTTCTTTCCTTAATGAGCCAAATTGGAAAGATTTCAAAGAAAGTGAGAAGGATTCACTGGTGCTAGCTTCTTCCTTTGTGTTCCTACGATGATGGCTTACGAGGAAAATGAATCACAGGCTCAAGCGTCGCCCTTGTTCTTCTTCTTTCGTTTTGCTTACGGGAAAAGTAAGCAAATCGCATGATCAACTTTCCTTAGTTCTTCTTCATGTGTGGTGGCTCATAGTTAGAGAAGAAGAGATAGAGAGAGAAGGTAAAGAGAGAGAGAGAACTCTTTCTTGTACTCGATGTGATCGAAGGTGTAATTCCTCAAAGTAATAAAATCCTCTACAACTTCATGGACATAGGCAATTTGTCAAACCACATAAATCTTCGTATTCTCTATTTTCTGTTTGTGAATTTCTTGTTCCAATTTTTTGCTTTATTGTCATTATTTTTCACAACAATTAGTAGCAGAGCTAAGGTTTGGATCTGAGGAAAAGCAATGACTATAGATGAAGTGATGGCATCATGGATCGAGAAATTTGATAGCACAAATTTTGGTTGTTGGATGATGCAACTATCTCTTTGGGAAGAAACTTTATCTTCCGTTAATAGGAAAGCAACTAGAAATGATGGATGATGTTGAATAAAATTTGTTGTATTGACATGTTCTAATAGTTATTTGATTAATGATCCACCGTAAAATTGTCAGCTTTTCAATATATATTTAATATTCATTATATGCCCATTTTCTTATGATTTTGCACGTTAAAGAAAGATATTTTGCATGTTTTTAGTATCAGATACAAGGAATGGTGTTTTAGCAAAAATAAATAATAAAGGGTGCAATTTTGAGCCAAATTGAACAAGGAATAATACTTTGACCTGATGCATTTTGATGACTTTCTATGCTTAATTTACTATATATTTATCACATATTTTTGTATGAAATTACAGTTTAAAAAAAGGTTATTTTCATATTTATCTTGTAAGTATAACACTAGGAGAGAATCGGAGCTGAAATGGGGCGAAATGGAGCCAAAATAGAGCAAAACAGGTGTTTTACCAGCAAGTTGGCGCTATAGCATCAGATTCAGGTGCTATAGCATCGGATTCAGGTGCTATAGCAACAGATTCTGGTGTTATAGCACTAGACACAACTATAAACAGATGTTATAGCACTGATTCTTGCATCATAGCGCTAGAGACGGTTTTTGGACGGCTTTTGGGTGATTCCGGGCCATTTTAGGATGTTTTGGAAGCTTCTGGATGGCTTGCACACTCCATAGAGTGGCTAAATGAATTTAGACACTTGGAAGTCTCTTGGATGAAGAGATGGGTCTCTTAGAGTGAAAGGGTGTGTCTTTTGGAAGAAGAGATATGTCTCTGGGAGAAAGAATGGGTTTTTGTATCTCTTTCAATAGGGGGTTGGTGCTTAGCATGAGAAGTAATTAGAGTGTGTTTTTAAGAAGAGTTTTTAGTGTGATTGAGAGAGAGTGTTGGTGTGAGTCTATGGAGGTGTAGATTTCTCCATTTTCTCAAGAGATTGGTGAGGGATTTCGAGAGATATAAAAGTTGTTACTTACCTTTTAAATTTCACTATTATTAAACATTTGTTTATATTTATATAAAAGTGGTCAAAACTTGCCTGAAGTAACTTTTGTCAGTTTTGGGGACTTCTATGCCATAAAAAATGTAATTGAACAATGGCATAAAAAATGTAATCTTGTCATGAACAATGACATAATCTTCTCATGCCACTATTTTCAAAGAAGAAGAAAGAGTAAGAGAAGCCCATCACAAAGCACGAAAAAAACACAATGGAAACTTCATTTAACCAAAGCAAATCCACTAGATAAGTGTTTAAAAAAATCAAAAGATAATGAAGAACACAATACTTAGCTTTTTCCCTTTGAAAGAAAGA
>NEWO01000434.1:75781-92110 GCA_003013225.1 Phalaenopsis aphrodite | reverse complement strand
AAATGTAAGTCTTAAGTTTAACACAACTAATAACTACTCCTAAATGAAAATATTAATTCTAAAGATAACCTTTTTTGGATGAATTGGTTTGGAGAATTTTGAGATATTAAAAACTACTATTCTTATATAATAAATTTGATAATGTAAAGGAATGAGATGCATTAAATATTATATGTGTCAAATAGGAGCAATCCTATTATTTACCCTTTGGTCCATGCATAAAGAACATTGACTAATCCAATGCTTGTTTACTGAATCCGTGACTAGGCTGGGAGGATACCGGCTCTCACTCTAGAGCTCCCATGCTTCCCTCGCCTGGGGCTAACATCTCCGCTTCAGTTTCCAAATTCTAGGACCAAATTGGAGATTTTAGTCTGTCACCCTAAAATCTCCAATTCTACACCCATCAAAGTATATTTCCCTATTTTTTTGCACTCAACTCCCATGAATGTCCCCATCCATAGAATTGAATGTGGTTCCACTTTGTTGAGAATTACACCACCCTTTTGGATCAATGAAATTACAACAAATTTTAACACTACAACAGGCCCCTATTATAATGTAAATGAAGTGCAAGTAAAAACCATCACATTTATAATTAAATCTTCTTAAAACAAGCATCCTAAAATCCTAAACATGAATTCTGCTCATTTCAAAAGAAAAGTAAAGTGAAAACAATGACATAATTTTCTCATGCCATTATTTTCAAAGAAGAAGAAAGAGTAAGAGAAGCTCATCACAAAGCATGAAGAAAACACAATGGAAACTTTAGTTAACCAAAGAAAATCCACTAGATAAGTGTTTACAAAAATCAAAAGATAATGAAGAACACAATACATAGCTTTTTCCCTTTGAAAGAAAGACAAATATCTCTCCCACAAAGTCTCCCGCCGATCCAAGCAATGCTAGAACATCTCCCGTCGAATCTGGGCCCATGACAGTCAAAAGTCGGTCCATAGTCTTCTCGGGCACCATGGGCAGGCTCGAGGGAGCCTTTGGCGAGATTTTCTGTCATTTTTTGGTCTTCTATGCTAAATCTCACTGTCGGCGCCATTTTGGGCGCTGTCGGTGAGCATACTGCGCAGCTCCACCGTTTGGCTCCGTTTTAGCTCTGTTTCACCCCATTTGAGTTGCGTTGTGTTCCTAGCAGATAGCCCTACAAAATAAGCATGAAAAAAAAACTTCCTTTAAAGTGTAAACTCATTCAAAAATATGCAAGAAGTTTAAAACAGATTAAACATCAAAAGATTTGTCGAAAGGTGACAGAGCATTTCTTGCTCTTTTTTGCTCCAAATTGCACCATTTTTTGTTTTTTTTTTCTCAAAAAATCCATTTCTTGTATTTGAAACCAAAAACATGCAAAATACCTTCCTTTAAAGAGCAATATCATTAAAATTAAGCATAAAATGTATATGGAAAATCAAGCATTTTTTAGGCATGTCAAACATGAAGCTAAGAAGGGCTTCAACCTTTAATTTTATTGGACAAAGGAAAGTCAGAACCAGCCAGGTACTTTGACAGGCCAACCATCAAAATCGGCCAGCCTCCTTGGCCGACCTTCAACTATAACTGATTAACTACCTTGGTCGACCACCCATCCAAACTTGTCGACCTAGAGCTGACCGACAACCTTTCCAATCCATCCTCCCGATCTTCAAAAGGACAACTCATTACACCGAGGGATCGCTTCAAAGTAGCTCCCATTAAATTCTATGTAGCCTCCTCAAGATGATAGCTTAAAGCATGTTGGTTTTCACTATGCACACATCACTGTCAAACTTCAAAGAGACGTTAAACTTCCTAACTATATAAATAAATACTTGATTAATTCAAAAGAGAAACATGTTCACTCAACTCATCGTTCATTTCTACCTACCATATTAGTCACTCATCTTGGCTGGCCACCCACTGTTCGACAACCACCTCACTCTGGTCGACCACCCACTGGCCGGTGACCACCTCATTGGTTGAACACCTAAAAAAATGCAAGATTTACATACGTACTACTGAATTCCTTAAAATTCTTTCAAGCCACCTGATCTTAATTCTCTATATAGAAGTAAAATGTGATGTATGCGATTATATGCTTAGTTTCCTTAATAGTGATTCCTACTTTGAAACAAAGACAAAAACTTGATCTAAAGAAAAAACTAGGTAAATTGTCCACTATGAAGCGAAGAAGAATACAATTATACTAATAATTAAATATGGAATACTACGCAAGCATATGTATCGTTATCAAGTAATATAAGCCTTTTTGATTAAGCCCGAAAATCGAACCCACAGGAAAAACTGACAATATGCACTTCATAAAATAGGAGAAATTAGATAACAAAATTTAAATTAGCAAAATATTCTTACCTAAACTCAAGATGTTATAATAAGAATAAAAGTTTGATTGTTTTTTTAATTTTTAATATATAAAAATAAAGTAAACAACTAATTAACTTTACTAAATACTTGCAAAATGAATGCAATATAAATAAAATATCTTTTTCCTTATCATGAATCAGTAATAAGTCTAAAACTTATGTTGTGGAGGTATACTAATTGTGTGTGTCAAATAAGAGCAATAATATTCCCTACCCTTACTAGAGATGCTATAAAGAACATTGGTTAATTTATAGTTTGAATAGCCTTGAAGACCGGTTAGGTAAAGAAAATTTTAGCTC
This sequence comes from Phalaenopsis aphrodite, assembly GCA_003013225.1. Classification (NCBI taxonomy): domain Eukaryota; kingdom Viridiplantae; phylum Streptophyta; class Magnoliopsida; order Asparagales; family Orchidaceae; genus Phalaenopsis; species Phalaenopsis aphrodite. Next base: position 89,438 of record NEWO01000434.1, on the reverse strand, counting down.
TCATGATAGAGTTCCGTCTTCTTCCTCCGCTTGGGGGCTAAGATCTCGTATCAAAACCTAAAACCATAAATCAAATTGGGGGCTTTAGTTTGTCACTCTAAAGTCCTCTAATTCTACACCCATGAAAGTTTACTTCCTTATTTAATTGCGCTCAACCCCATGAACTACATTCTCATCCATGAAACCAAAGATGATTATTGTCATTTGCTGACTGAGATAATACCATCTTGGATCTTACATGTTCTCACAATAGGTATTAACATCTTAATTGGCTAAATCAAGAAGTAAATGAAGTACAAAATTTCAACCCACAACTTCCTCCAATATTGAAGTCTAATACTTCATACAACTTCCTTTCAATACTTAATCACTTATCATTTTAAGGAAAAAGATAAAGAAAACTATTCATAATTCATGGAAAAAACATAATCACACTTGAGTTTAAAAATAGAAATCATGCACACAAATAAGAAATCTAAATTAAAACCAAATGTTCTCACAAATATAAACATTTATCTCAAATCCTCTCCACCAAATGTCTTGAAGTTCCTTTGAATTCTCTTCTTTCACTCACAATTCAAACTAAAACTCAAAATAAAATAAAAAGGTTGTCAGCGACGGTTACTTGGATGGATGATGGTTATTGGTTGGGATTGGATGAACTTTTTTCTTTGATGATCTAAGTCTTTTTTTATAAAAATCCAAAAGGTATCTTGGTGTCTCTTCAAAATGTGTCTTCATTCAATGAATCTTCTAAAATTTTTCTTCTTTCAAAAGCCAATTGAATGAATTTTCGTGTCCATTAACTATTTCCCACGTTTTTTACCAAGGGTTGTTTCAAACACCTCTTAAAAAATTCATCCAAATTCAATTAATCATCAAATAACTACTTATGGCGCTTAAGCACGAGGTACCTGATGATTAAACGCGACTCTCTCTTTATAACTGGGGCGTAAGCGCCAGTCCTTGGCGCTTAGGCGCCTCAGTTCTTTTTTGTTCCTTCTTTATTTTTGCTCCAAATTTGACCCTTTTACACTCATTTTTTATTTTTCATCCATTTGATTGTACCTGAAAGAAAAACACACAAATACATTTCATTAAAGCGTAATATATAAAAAATAGGCAAAAAACGTGTATAAAAATTCTACGTATTTAGAGTGTATCAAAATCCGCCAACATAAAATGTTACTTGTCCTCAAGTGACCCTTCAATCTTTAAAAACTAAATAAGTAGATAATGTATGTGAGTTTCTTTAAAAAATTCTAAAATTTTGATGAAGAAATATAATAGTTCAATTTAGAAAAAAATATTAGTAAATGAGAAAAGCTTAGAGTTTAGAAATTTTTGATGTCAAGAAATATGAAAATATGAGTTTCTATCTAATTCATAAATATTGTAGATTCTCTAAATATAGATTTTATGCATTTTATCATCTTCGCTTAAAAATTTTTACTAAGCGTAATTTTACTTGTCATATTATATCCTTAAGCTTGAGAGTTTCTCAAGTCTTACATGTTAGAATGATCAGATGTGGAACCAATTTTTGATTGGACACTATTCCTCAAGCTTCTCCTCCCTTTTTCATTTTTTCTTTTTCTTTTTCTTTTTTCTGGCAAGGATAACTATATATGTGTAGGGTTTTAATGCTTTTGAATTCCACCCTTTCTTTCCTAAAGCAAAGTCCTGGTATAAATCTTTTACTTAGAAATATAATGATAATTTTGAAAATTATTTTTAATAAAAGAAGTTAAAGTTTTAAAAATAAAAGTCTAACTCTTCTACATTTTTCAAAAATACAAATTTTCCTACTAATGATAGTTACACAATATTTAACATTTTCCACACTAAAAAAATTTAATTTTAAGTTTTTCTTCATTACCATTAATTTTAACCAAATTCTCTTACTCATTTCTATATTCAAAATTTTACTTCTCTATAATAGCTTCATATATATGATCATTTTCCTTCAAATCAAAATCAAATTGATTTGAAATACATTTGAGAACAAATAAATTTTTAAGTTCCTTAGAAAATTCTTCATCTCCCCCCCAAACTTAAATTTTTAATAAAATAAAATATTTTAGCAGCATATATAAATAGATAGGAATGAAACTAAAAATAACATGCTTGCAGAAATTTTTACATTTTAAATATGCTAGTTCAAAAATAAAAAATAGGAGTAAAAATTAAATTGATCAAATTTTAATTTACTTAATATATAGAGATTCATTGGACTTCTATGGAGTGGAGGATATCATAAAAGCAAACAAACACATTAACAAACATACACAACTGCAACATACAGAAAATATCTGGTAGTAAATTAAAAATTTAAAGCATGCAGCTTTTAAGTAACAAGTTAGCTATATTCTTAACATTCTCAAGATCCAGAATTAAGTTCAACACAGACTAACTAACTACAATAGTCAACACAATTAACACAATTACTACAATAAAACATAATAACTACTCGCAAAAACAAAAATACATCACAGTAGTGTCTAACGAAATAAAACACAATAAAAACTAACAGTCTCAACAAATACAACTCTAAACACAACAAAAAAGTACATAATAATTGCACCATCAACAGTTCACAACAATAATAAACTAAAAATCAAACAAAATTGTAGATCCAGTCTAATCATCATCATCTTCTGCATCACTCTCATCACCACACCAGGTAGTTGCAGGCTCATATGATGGATATCTCGGATATTGAGGAAAACTACATCTAGGTTACCTCTCCTGAGGTTCTTCATAGCTGAGTTGTATTCTTCCTCATAATCACTACATCTCCTCATGTATCCATCCATATGCTCTTCAAAATTTTCTAAATTTAATACACTTTCAGTGGTATAAATGACATTGTTCAATATCTTCTCCAATAGTTATGATTGAGAATCAGATCTAGAAGTCAAAGTTGCTTCAATATTGAAGCAGCATAATTATGCAGTAGAAGCATGTGAAGTGGAAACTCGAGATATTGAAAAAGCATAATTACTAGAAAATCCTCCTCTCCAGCCAAAAATGGAATGATGTGAATAAGATTTCACATTTACACTGGTAATGGGCTTAAGAGGTTGCAAGATCTCTTCTCAACTGTCAAATCTAACTCCAATCTGATAGCATAAAGAAAAGATCAATGATGCAAATCCCAAACTTGCAGTAGCAGCAGTGACGACAGAACTTGTAATAACATTATGAATCAAAGCTCCAATATCAATGGGTTTGAACTGCTGGATGCAATAGTTCAAAGTTTCTCAATCACAGGTCACTTCACTAAGATGATTAGTAGGCAGCAGACGAGCAAAAAAGAAATAGTGTCATGCCTTTGCAGTGGCATCCAACTTTGAAGTGGAAAAGTTAACTCTCGTTTCATTTGTAATTTTCCAAAGCCCTCTCCCAACAGTCAAAGATGAAATGATTTCGTCTAACTCCTCCTCAGTTGGACTATAGTTTGAATAAAAATATAAAGTGCTCGAGGGCAAATGATAAAACTGATTTAGTACCTCAGGTGAAAAATGTATTCTCTTTCTCCTTACCATGACTCCTCTAGCTTCAGGGAGATTCACATAGAACCTCCGCACCACAGAAATCACTGCTATAGCAGAAGAATAACAGAACCGCTTCCATTAGTGGCAAACAATCAGATCCTCCACAGCTCCTCCCAAACTTTTATAACATCGCTCAATAATCAACTTTCTTGATTGCAGTGCATCATTGTATCGATCCTGAGCTCTAACACCAACAAACTTGCTTGAATCGAATTGAGCCTTTCCTTTGCTCCTCTTCATTCTTGGTTCCATTTCTAAAAATCACATAAAATTCACAATAAATTCGAAATTTAACTCAAAATCATTAAACTTAACTCCTAAACACTTAAACTACCAAATCTATGTATTTTTCATAGATTTTTCTCAAAATTTCACCATGAATAGTGATTTTTGGGTAGGTCAAGTATGTGTTCAAAATACATAGTGAAAATAAAAAATTTGTACATATAAGTTAAGCTTTTAGCTCAAGGATATCAAATCTAGCAATTTTTGCTCCAAACCACCAAGAAATCTTCACAATATGTGTGCCCTAACATCAAAACCGTGAAAGCTCGAAAAAGGGGACGACGTCGAGGTACGAAAATGGAGTTTTCAGACCAAATTGTCACTTAAAATTTTTTGTGAACTGATTTTTGTGAACCGACGCTTAAGCACGATGGTTCGTCTCTTAGGCATCCATCTCTCAATTTAGACAATGCTTAAGCGCCGGGTCTTGGTGCTTAGGCACCAGTGCACAAATTTTGATTTTTTTGATTTATGCGAAATGCACTCTTATTCTAAGCCAACCAACCATACATGGTCTCATAACTTTTTAATAAGTATTTTCTTCTCTTTCAACTCTCCGCTTACTCAAGATTCACCAATCTTAACTAATTTGATTAAATAACACGAAATTTCACACAAACAAATACTTATATTTATTCACGAACGATTACAAACATTTTTAAAACATAGATTCTCAATCCAAATAGTCTTGGATGAGAAAATTCCTAAACACAAACACTAGACAATCATCACATTAATAACATACTAAACACAGTTAACAGTAACAAATAAAAACTAAACAGATAAACACTAAATTAAGAAATTAATTTCACTCACCTTTTGGTGGAACAGATCCTAACCTATCATTAGTCTCTCCATTAGCATTTGCAAATTTCTAGGTGGTTTTTCCTTCTAGAATATTAATTTTGTACATGTTTTTAAACTGTAGCGCTTAAGCGTCAGATTTGGCGCTTAAGCGCCAGTGCATATTTTTGCGCAAGTCAACTTAACGTCTGAATTCTCATTTTAACTTGTCTTAATCACTAATTTAAGTCTTAAAATCAATACTAACACATAATAATCTCAAAAATACTACGCCAATTTTCTTAATCACACATAAAACAACAATAAAAATAAAAACACACTGATACTTATAAGTTGCATCCCACAAAGCGCTTGGTTTTATGTCGTCAGCCAGACGTAACCAGTGCTTACTCTGGTTGACCCAACATCATTCCATCATCGAACTTTTGTTGATCCCCTATGTAATAAAGTTTCAGTCTATGTCCATTCACTTTAAAAATTTTCTCAGATTTAGGATCTTTAATATTCACAGCTCCATAAGGATAAACTTTCATTACAAAAAATGGGCCCATCCACCTAGATTTAAGTTTCCCTGGAAATAATCTTAACCTTGAACTATATAGTAAAATTTGTTGCCCTGGTTGAACATTTTTATTAAGAATCTTTCGATCATGCCACATTTTCATCTTTTCCTTATAAATTTCGGCACTTTCATAAGATTTATTCCTTATCTCTTCAATCTCATTTAATTGTAATAATCTTTTCTCACCGGCAACTTTCAAATTATAATTGAACTCTTTAATTGCCCAATATGCTTTATGCTCAAGTTCATCTAGTAAGTGACAAGCTTTCCTAAAATTAACCTATATGGAGACATTCTTATAGGAGTTTTATATGCAGTCCTATAAGCCTACAAAGCATAGTCAAGTTTAACTGAGCAATCCATTTTTGTTGGATTCACAAATTTTTCTATAATTCTTTTAATTTCCCGATTGGATAATTCAGTCAAACCACTTGTCTGAGGATGATTAGCAGTAACAATCCTATGATTTATATGATATTTCTTCAATAACTTCTCCATTATGACATTTCTGAAATGACTTCCCTCATCAGTAATGATAACTCTTGGCATCCAAAATCTACAAAATATATTTTTTTAAAAAAATTTGCAACATTTTGAGCATCACATCGAGGTAAAGAAATAGCTTCTATCCATTTGGATACATAGTCCACTGCTAACAGAATATATAAATTTTTGAAAGATGGTATAAATGGTCCCATGAAATCTAATCCCCAAACATCAAATATTTCAACTTCTAGCATATAATTGAGGGGCATCTCATTTCTTTTAAAAATATTGCTTACTCTTTGACATCTATCACAAGTTTTGATATAAGCATTAACATCTCTAAAAATTGTAGGCCAATAAAATCCAGATTGTGAAAATTTTTATGCTATTTTATTAACACCATAATGTCCCCCAAAATCAAAATTATGACATTTTGGATAATCACATAAGTTTCTTCTAATTGTACACATCTTCGAATAATCAGATCCTTTCCTTGTTTATATAAAAATGGGTCATCCCAAAAATAAGTCTTAGTTTCATAAATAAATTTCTTCTTCTATTGGTATATCATTCCAAAGGGTATAATATCACTAACAATAAAGTTCACAATGTCGGCATACCACGGAACACCCCACTTATTAATAGTGAATAATTTTTCATATGGAAAATGTTCATTAATTTCATTTTCAAAATAGAGTGATTTTTCTAATTCAAGCCTGTACAAATGATTTGCAATTTGATTTTCAATCCCCTTCCGATCTACTATTGCAAAGTCAAATTTTTGTAAAATAAGAATCCATCTTATAAGTTTAGGTTTAACATCTTTCTTTTTCATTAAATACTTAATAGCAGAATGATCTGTATGCACTATACAATGAGTTCCATTTAAATATGATCTAAATTTATCAAAAGCATATACTATTGCTAATAACTCTTTTTCAGTTGTAGTATAATTAATTTGAGTTTTATTAAGTGTTTTACTAGCATAGTAAATAATTTTGAAATTTTATCATATCTTTGTCCTAAAACAGCTCCTATAGCATAATCACTAGTATCACATATCAATTCAAAAGATTTTTCCCAGTTTGGTGAAACTATAATTGGTGCAGTAATGAATTTTTTTTAATAATTTAAAAGCATTTAGGCATTTCTCATTAAAATTAAAAATTGCATCTTTCTCCAATAAATGGCATAAAGGCTTAGCAATCTTTGAAAAGTCTTTAATATATCATCTATAGAATTCAGCATATCCTAAAAAACGCCTAATTTTCCTTACATTTTTTAGATAAGGTAAATTAGCAATCACTTGAATTTTAGCAGGATCTACTCCCATACCATTTTTTGATATTCGATGACCTAATACAATTCCTCCTGCTACCATAAATTGGCATTTTTTCCAATTAAGGACTAAATTTATTTCTTCACAACGCTTAAGAACTTTAGATAAATGTTCTAGACATGAGTCAAATGAAGTTCCAAACACTGAAAAGTCATTCATAAAGACTTCAATCACTTCTTCAATTAAATCACAAAAAATTGCCATCATAAATCTTTGAAATGTAGCAGGGGCATTACATAAACCAAAAGGCATTCTTCTAAAAGCAAAAGTACCATAAGGACTAGTAAACCTTATTTACCCTTGATCCTCAGGAGATATTTCAATTTTTTGATAACCAATATATTCATTTAGAAAATAAAAGTATTTATACTTAGCTAGTATATCCAGAATTTGAGCTAGAAATGGTAATGGAAAATGATTTTCCCTGGTGGTAAAATTTAATTTTCTATAATTAATGCATATTCACCACCCTGTAACTTGTCTAGTAGGTATTAACTCATTATGTTCATTTACAATTACAGTTACTCCTTATTTTGTAGGAACACAATGAATTGGACTAACACATGCACTATCTAAAATAGGGTAGATAATTCCAGCATCTAACCACTTTAAAATTTCTTTCTTAACAACTTCTTTCATAAAAGGATTCAATCTCCTTTGCAGATCATCCCTGGGTTTGCAGTTCTCTTCCATATGAATTCTATGCATACAAATTGAAGGACTGATTCATTTAATATGAACAATTCTCCATCTGAAGACTTTCTAAAATTTTTCAGAATTTTCATCAACCTTTCTTCTTCTTCATTATTAATTTCGAGGAAATTATAATAGGTAAACTAGAGGAATCTCCAAAAAAGGCATATTTTAAATGATCACGAAGTAACTTCAACTCTACTTCTAGAGGTTTTTTAATAGATGGAAAAAATAATTTATCTTTGTCTATTAAGTCAAAAACTTCAAAACTTACTTGAACATAGTTTGAATTTTCCTTAAAAAGATCTTCACATTGATCTAATTCCTCTTCTTGCTCGTGTTCCAAATATTTTTCTTCAAATTTTTCTTCATAAGAAGTCTTGAATTGACATTCACTTAGATATCTTACAACATCCATTCTAAAACATTCATCATCTTTAGCTTTTGCAGGGTATTTCATTGATCTTGAAATGTTAAATGTAACGGTTTAATCATTGACGCACATTATTAATTCCCCTTTTTACACATCTATCATTACTCTTCCTGTGGCTGGGAAAGGTCTCCCCAAAAAGATAGGTATCTCTTTATCTTCCTTCATATCTAGCACAATGAAATCAACAGGAAAGAAAAATTGATCCACTTTCACTAGGACATCTTCTATAACTCCTTTAGGGTATGTTAACAAACGATCTGCTGACTACAGAGTTACAGTAGTAGGGGTTATTTCTCCTAATCCCAATCTTTTAAATATTGATAATGACATAAGTTTAATGCTTGCACCTTAATCACATAAAGTTTTCCCATAAAATTTGTCTTCTATTGCACATAGAATTGTAAAGCTACCAGGATCTTTAAGCTTTTCAGGAAGCTTCTCCTGAATTATCGCACTGCACTCCTCACTAAGTGCAATAGTCTCATTATCTTCAAACTTCCATTTTTTGTTGAGAATATCCTTCATAAACTTTACATAGCTTGATATTTGTTCTAAAGCTTCAACAAATGGAACTCTAGAAATTTTGAAAATTGCATTTCCAACTTCTGCTGACGAACTCTCTGAGGAAATGGATAGTGATTTTTCCAAATCAATTTTCAGCGGACAAATAGGTCTTTTAGAATTTGTTGGAGTGTCCACTTTTGATTCTTCAATTTCTTATCCCCCTACTTCAATTTCTTTTTGAATCCGACCTTCCAGCTCTCTTCCGGTTCTAAGTTGAACGGCTGTTACCTGTTCTTTATTCTAGTCTTTGGATTTGATTTAGTATTACTAGGAAGTGTTCCTTGGGATATATTACTAAATGAATGTGCTATTTGCCCAAGTTGATTCTCGTTATTTCTAATGGTAGCTCCTTGACTTTGTAATTGATTTCCCATTTGTAACACCACTTCTTCTATAGACAATTTCTTCTGCTTAAACTTTTTATTACTGTTGAAACCTGGAGGATAATAAGATATATAATTATTATTCCCTTGGTTGTTCGAGTTTCCCAATGGGTTTCCTTGTTTGTTCGCCCATTACTGATTATTACCACTCGAATTGTTATTCTAGTTAAAGTTGGGATGGTTTTTTCAACCTGGGTTATAATAATTGGAATATGGGTTATTTTGCTTATTATTTATGACATTCAAAGTTTCTAATGATGTTTGAGAATCTACCATTTGACCTAATGAATTCTCTTCAATCATGGAAATTGATTGAGTAAAATTCATTCCAAATTGGTATAACTTCATTGAAATTGGAGCAACTTGATTTGCTAACATGGTAAATGCATTAGTTTCATGAATGTTGGCTACTTTCTTAGGATTCACTCTCTTATAAGGCCATTAAAACTTATTAGTAGCCATTTCATTAATTAAAGCGTAGGCACATGAAATGGTTTTGATATTAATGAACCACCACCGACGGCATCGATAATTGATCTAAGAGATCCAACTAATCCATTATAAAAAAATTGAATTATTAACCAATCTAGTATAGCATGGTGTGGACACTTTATTAAGAGTTCTTTAAATCTTTCCTATGCTTCATAAATAGATTCCCCTTCAAACTGATTAAAAGATGTAATATCATTTCTAAGCTTCACAGTTTTTTATGGTGAAAAATATTTTGCAAGAAATTTTTTTGCTAAATCACCGCAAGTTCTGATAGATCCAAGTGCTACCAAATTCAACCACATCTTAGCTTTATCCTTCAGTGAAAAAGAAAATAACCTAAGTCTTATGACACCATCGTATTTAAATGTAGCGCACAATACTATAAAATTGGCAAGATATAAATTTAGATCTTCAATTGGTGATCTCTCAAACTAATTATTTGATACCATTTGGATAATAGCAGATTAAGCTCAAATGAATTAGCCACTACAGTAGGTTTTTGAATACTATAATGAAGTTCATCTACAGTAGGGTTGGCAAAATCTCTTAAAGGCCTAAACTATTGATGAATTTCATCATTTTGAATATTTTGGTCTGTCATTTCTATAATTTTTTTAGATTTTTCAAAATTTATAATTGTTTTAGTTTTTCTGATTTTTCTAAAAGTTCTTTCTAATTCAAAATTGTAGGGCACTAGTTCCTTAGAACCTGAACTACCCATACACTATCACAAAATAAAATAAAATAAAATTCAAAATACACACAAAAAATAAGATATAATACTTAATGTTTAAATAAAACTTTCTGAAAATAGAAATTTTGCTTTCGATTCCCCGGCAACGACGCCAAAAACTTGATCTCTGGATACTACTAAAATGTAAAGTACAACAATAATTCAGATTATGTTTCACGTATATTTTCTTACTTTGCAACAAAACCAAAAACTTGATCCTGAAGAAAAATAAGAATTCAACTTTTAATTTATATATATTGACATACTACGCAAGTATGTGTATCTTTATCAAGTAATATAGGACTTTTTATTAAGACCTGAATATCAAACCCACATGGAATTTATACAATATGCATTTTTAGAAAACTTTCTATTTTTAAAAAGACAATTACTTAAATTGAATATATTTTGCAGTAAAAAAAATTCAAACATTTTTTGTATTTTTGATATTTTGACAAAACAGTAACAACTTAAAAAGATAACTAGAGTTTTGTAGATGAAAAGCACTTAATAAGAAAAATATATTTCTTCTTATCATGAATCAATAATAAGTATAAAAATTCTGTTGTGGAAGTATACAAATTGTGTTGTGCCAAATAGGAGCAATAATATTCTTTACCCTTACAAGAGTTGTTATAAAGAATATTGGCTAATTTAAAGTTTGAATAGTTCTGAAGATCAGCTAGGCAAAGAAGATACTAGCTCTCACTCTAAAGTTCCCTTGATTCCCTCTACTTGGAGCTAACATCTCGTATCAGAACCTAAAATAATAAGCCAAGTTGGGGGCTTGACCCTATCACTTTAAAATCCTCTAACTCTACACCCTTCAATGAATATTTCCCTATTTATCTACACTCAATCTCATGAACTACATTCTCATTCATACAAACTCATATGATTCTTTCCAATTGTTGGTTGAGACAATACCATCCCGGATCTTACATGTTCTCACAAAAAATTTTAACATCTGGATTGGCCAAATCAAGAAGTAAATGAAGTGCATGGATTTAAATCATCACAACTTCTTCCAACATTAAAGAGTAATATTCTCCACAATTTCCATCCAAAACTTAATTACTTATCATTTTAAGAAGAAGGATAAAGAAAACTACTCAGAATCCATGGATAAAATAAAACCACACTTTAGTTTAAAAGTAGAAATCATTGTCAAACCAACAACAAGTCTCCATTAAAACCAAAAGTAGTCTCAAAGTAAAAAGGTAAAAACTTATCTCAAGTTCTCCACTAAACTCTTGAAATTTCTTTAAGTCTCCTCTCTTTACAATCACTCAAAATAAACTAATAAATAGAATAAAATAAAAGTAAAAGTGGTGCCTGAAAATCTCTCTGAACTAACTCCCCAAATTGATGAAGTTTCAAAACTTTCTAAGTATTTTCAGGACTCTTTTGGAAGTCCTATCTTCTTTCTTTTATAGTTTTCCAAGAGGTACCTTGGAACTCTTCCAAATGTGTCCCAATTCAATATATTTCCCAAAGAGATGACTCTTTTTGATAATTTTTGTCCTTGGTGGTTATAATCACCTATTAAGCTAATGCATTCCTAAAAACCTCTTCAAAATTCACAAAAACTGACTTTACTCATCTAGTAACTGCCACTGGAAAATGTTCATTAATTTCTTTTTCAAAATAGAGTGGTTTTTCTAATTCAAGCTTGGACAAATGATCAGCAATTTTATTTTCAGTCTGCTTTGGATCTACAATTTCAAAATTAAATTCTTGCAAAAGAAGAATCCATCTTACAAGTCTAGGTTTAACATCCTTCTTTTTCATTAAGTACTTAATAGCAGAATGATCTGTATGCACTATAAAATGAGTTCTAATTAAATATGATCTACATTAATCAAAGGTATATACTATTGCTAATAACTCCTTTTCAATTGTTGTATAATTAATTTGAGTTTCATTAAGAGTTTTACTAACATAGTAAATAACTTTGAAAATTTTTTCATATCTTTGTCCTAAAATAGCTCCAATAGCATAATCACTAGCATCACACATCATTTCAAAAGGTTTTCTCCAATATGGTGAAATTATAATTTGTGCAGTGAGTAATTTTTCTTTTAATAACTTGAAAGCTTTTATGCACTCTTCATCAAAATTAAAAATTGTATCTTTCTCCAGTAAAAGACATAAAGGCTTAGCAATTTTTTAACAGTCTTTAATATATCACCTGTAGAATTCATCATGTCCTAAAAAACTCATAATTTCTCTTACATTCCTTGGATAAGGTAAATTAGCGATCACTTGAATTTTAGAAGGATCTACTTCCATACCATCTTCTGATATTTTATGTTCTAATATAATTCCTCATGCTACCATAAATTGACCTTTTTTTCAATTAAGGACTAATTTTTTTTCTTCACGGAGCTTAAGAACTTTAGATAAATGTTTTAAACATAATTCAAATGAAGTTCCAAACACTGAAAAATCATCCATAAATATTTCAATCCATTTTTCAATTAAATCACAAAAAATTGTCATCATAAATCTTTAAAATGTAGTAGGGGCATTACATAAACCAAAGGGCATTCTTCTTAAAGCAAAAGTTCCATACGAATTGGTAAAAATTGTTTTCTCTTGATCCTCAGGAGTTATTTGTATTTGGTGATAACTGGTATATCCATCCTGAAAACAAAAGTATTTATGCCCAGCTAGTCTATCCAGCATTTGATCTAGAAAGGGAAATAAAAAATGATCTTTCCTAGTGGCATGATTTAATTTTCTATAATCAATGCATAATCGCCACCCTGCAACTTATCTAGTAGGTATTAACTCATTATGTACATTCATTATCATAGTTACTCCTCCTTTCTTAGGAACACAGTGAATTGGACTAACTCATGCACTATCTGAAATAGGGTAGATAATTTCAGCATCTAACTACTTTAAAATTTCTTTCTTAACAACTTCTTTCATAATAGGATTTAATCTCCTTCGAGGATCAGCTTTGGGTTTGCAGTTCTCTTCCATATGAATTCTATGCATACAAATTGAAGGACTGATTCCTTAATATTAGTTATTGCCCATCCGAAGGCTTTCTTAAAATTTTTCAGAATTTTCATCAATCTTTCTTCTTCTTCCATCGTTAACTTCGAGGAAATTATAACTGGTAAAGTTGAGGAATCTCCTAAAAAGACATATTTTAAGTGATCAGGAAGTAACTTCAACTCAAGTTCTGGAGGTTTTTCTATCAATGACAAAATGATTTATCTTTTTCTATAGTGTCCAGAATTTCAAAACTTTCTCTAACATAGTTTGAATCTTCCTTAAAAAGATCTTCATATTGATCTAATTCCTCTTCTAGC
>NEWO01000434.1:22096-37403 GCA_003013225.1 Phalaenopsis aphrodite | reverse complement strand
CAGACCATAGCCCTAGGGCTAGTAGGTTTAGAGGACCATCTACATGAGTATCCCAAAAGATCAAGAGATCTAAGCTAGAAATTTGAGTTCAGGGTTGTGAGTGATTGTGAGTGTAGATGAGTGTAGTGAGTGTCTTAGCTCCAGACCAACACCCAGAGTCAATCCTAAGGTCCAGCAATCCTAAGGGTTACTCAACTTGAGTTTCCCCCACAGTGACCCCACCTACTAAGTGTTTAGAGGTTATGACCAGTATGTGGAACTTCAAGTTGAGTAGAGAAGAGTTTGGAATTTCTAGTGGTGAGGGTTCCATGTCTAGTTTTCTAGGAATAGTCAACAGGAAAAGTTATGACTGGACCCTAGGCTACTAAAGAGTAAAAACTAAACCTCAACCAAAAATGAGGTCAACAATCACATAAAGCTTTCTCATAAAATAAGTCTTCTATTGCACATGGAATTGTAAAGCTACCAGGATCTTTATGCTTCTCAAAAAGCTTCTTCTGAATTATAGCACTACACTCTTCGCTAAGAGCAACAGTTTCATTATCTTCAAACTTGCTTTTTCTATTGAGAATATCCTTCATAAACTTTACATAGCTTGGCATTTGTTTTAAGGCTTCAACAAATGAAATATTAATTGTAAGCTTCTTAAAGATTTCCAAAAATTTTGAAAATTACTTATCGAACTTCTGCTGATGAAGTCTCTGAGGAAATGGAGGTGGTGGTTTTTCTAAGTTAACTTTCGGTAGAGAAATAGGTCTTTCAGAATCTTTTGGAGCGTTCTCTTTTGATTCTTCAAAGTTTTCTCTATCTACATCAGTTTTTTTTTTAAATTCTACCTTCCAACTCTCTTTCGCTTATAATTTGAACGGATTTTACTTGCTCTTTATTCTGGTTTTTCAGATTTGTTTCAGTCTTACTAGGAAGTGTTCAGTGGGATCTATTACTTAATGAATTTGTGATTTGTCCAAGTTGATTCTCAATATTTCTAATTGTAGCTCCTTGACTTTGTAACTGATTTCCCATTTGTAACACCACTTCTTCTATAGATAACATCTTCTCCTTAAATTGTATATTATTGTTGAAACCTGGAGGATAAGTATATTTATAATTAATATTCCCATAGTTGTTCCAGTTTCCCAATGTGTTTCCTTTATTGTTCCCCCATTGCTGATTATTACCACCCATAATGTTATTCCAATTAAAGTTGGGATGGTTCTTCCAACCTAGGTTATAATAATTAGAATATGGGTTATTCTACTTATTATTTGTTGCATTCAAATTTTCTAATGATGCTTGAGAATCTACCATTTGGCCTAATGAATTCTCTTCAATCAGGGAAATTGGTTGAGAAAAATTCATTCCAAATTGGTCTAACTTCCTTGAAATTTTAGCAACTTGATTTGTTAACATAGCAAATGAATCAGACTCATGAATATTGGCTACTTTCTTTGGATTCAATGCCATTGAAAATTATTGGCAGTCATTTCTTCAATTAAAGCATAAGCGTCATGAAATGGTTTTGACATCAATGAACCATCAACAACAACATCGATAATAGATCTGAGAGATCCAACTAATCCTTTATAAAAAGTTTAAATTATTAACTAATCAAGTATAGCCTGGTGTGGACACTTTTTTAAGAGTTCTTTAAATCATTCACATGCTTTATAAACAGGTTCCCCTCCAAACTGAATAAAAGATGTAATATCATTTCTAAGCTTCGCCCTTTTTTATGGTGGAAAATATTTAACAAGGAATTTTTGTGTTAAATCACCCCAAGTTCTGATAGATCTAGGTGCTAACAAATTCAACCACATCTTAGTTTTATTCTTCAGTGAGAAAGGAAATAAACTAAGTCTTATGGCATCATCTGATACACCATCATATTTGGGTCTTCAGTTGGTGATCCCCCAAACTGATTATTTGATACCATTTGGATAGTAGCAGGTTTAAGCTCAAATGAAGTAACCACTATAGTAGGTTTTTGAATACTACAATGAAGTTCATCTACACTAGGGTTGACATAATCTTGTTAAGGTCTAAACTCTTGATGAATTTCAATATTTTGATTGTTTTAGTTTGTCATTTCTATAATTTTTTAGATTTTTCAAGATTTTTAATTTTTTTGGTTTTTCGGATTTTTTTAACACTTCTTTCTAATTCAGAATCGTAGGGCACTAGTACTTCAGAACTTGAACTACACATACACTAACTAAAAATAAAAATAAAATAAAACACACAAAATAAAATACAATAATTGTTAAAGTTTAAATAAGACTTTCTAAAAATAGAATTTTGTTTTTAAATCAATTAATTTCCCCAGCAACGACGCCAAAAACTTGATCCTCAAACTACTTTTATTATAATTTTCACTTATATCCTTACTTGGCAACAGTACCAAAAGTGTGATCCTAAAGAAAATAAGGATTTAACTTTTTAATTTATATATATTGGGATGCTATGCAAGTATACGTATCGTTATCAAGTAATATGGACTTTTTTGATTAAGACCTGAATATCGAACCTACAGGGAAATACATAATATGCACTATTGAACAACAAATTTTCTATTTTAAAAAGATAATTACTTAAACTAAAAATATTTTTACAATATCAAAATTCAAATCTTTTTGGTATTTTTGATATTTTGACAGAATAGTAACAATTTAAAAAGATAACCTAAGTTTATGTAAGAGAAAAACACTAAATTTGAAAAATATCTTTCTCCTTATCATGAATCAGTAATAAGTATAAGAATTCTATTGTGGAAGTATGCAAAATGTGTTGTGCCAAATATGAGAAATTATATTCTTTACCCGTATTAGAGATTTTATAAAGAACATTAGCTAATTTAAAATTTAAATAATTCTGAAGACCGGCTAGACAGGGAAGATACCAGCTCTCACTCTAGAGTTCCCTGTCACTTTAAAGGCCTCTAACTCAACACCCTTCAATGATTATTTTCCTATTTAATTGCACTAAATCATATGAATTACATTCTCATTCATACAACCTCATGTGATTCTTTCCAATTGTTGGCTGAGATAATACCAGCCCAGTTCTTATATGTTCTCACAACAAATTTTAACATTTGGATGGGCCAAATCAAGAAGTAAATAAAGTTCATGGATTTAAATCATCTCAACTTCTTCCAACATTAAAGATCAATACTCTCCACAACTTCGATCCAAACTTTAATTACTTATCATTTTAAGGAGAAAGATAAAGAAAACTACTCAGAATCCATGGAGAAAACAAAACCACACTTTAGTTTAAAACTGGAAATCATTGTCAAACAAACAAGAAGTCTCGATTAAAACCGAAAGTAGTTCAAAACAAAAGATAAAAACTTATCTCAAATCCTCCACCAAACTCTTGAAGTTCTTTTAAATGTCTTCTCTTTTACAACACTCTCAAAATAAACTGAAAACAAAAAGGAGTATACTAATTGTGTTGGGACTATATGACACGCTTTCCTAAATATTAGCCTTTGTGGGGACTTCCTATAGGAGTTCTGTATGCAGTCCTATAAGCTCACAAAGCATAGTTAAGTTTGACTAACCAATCCATTTTGGTTAAATTCATTGTAGTATTCAACAAATGAATTAGCCATTTTGGTTTGCATAATCTCTTAAAGGTCTAATATCTTCAACATTTTGATTATTTTAATTTGTCATTTCCTTAAAATTGTCAGTAATTGTTAATTTTTAAATTTTTCTATTAGTTCTTTCTAATTCTGAATCGTAAGACACAAGTCCTATGGAACCCGAACTATGCATACATTACTAAGAAACACATAAAATAAAATAAAATAAAATAAAAACACACAAATAAGAACTTAATATAAAAATAACACTATAATATTCTTATAATAAATCTTAAAAGTTTAAATAAGACTTTATAAAAATAGAAATTTTGCTTTCTAAAGCCCTCTTTGAAAATTTTGTAATTTTCCGTGACAACGACGCAAAAAACTTGGTGTCGTATGCTCTATATTGATGTAAAATGCGATGTATGTAATTACATGCTTAATTTCCTTAATAGTGATTCCTACTTTGCAAAAAAGCCAAAAACTTGATCCAAAGTAAAAGCTAGGTAAATGGTACATTATGAATCAAAGAAGAATACAATTATAATAATAATTAAATATGGGATACTACTCAAGTATGCATATCGTTATCAAGTAATATAAGACTTTTTGATTAAGTCTCGAATATCGAACCCACAAGAAAAAATGGCAATATGTGATTTATAAAACAGGAGAAATGAGATAACCAAAATTTTATTTAACAAAATATTCTTACCTAAACTCAATATGTTATAATATGAATGAAAGTTTGATTTTTTTTTTTGTAATTTTTTATATATGAAAATAAATTAAACAACTAATTAACTTAACTAAATACTTGCAAGATGAAGTCAATATAAATAAAATATATTTTTTCTTATCATGAATCAGTAATAAGTACATAACTTCTGTTGTAGAAGTATACTAATTGTGTTGTGTCAAATAGAATCAATAATATTCTTTGCCTTTACCAGAGATGCTATAAAAAATATTGGCTAATCTATAGTTTGAATAGTTTTGAAAATTGGTTAGGTTGGGAAGATATTAGCTCTCACTCTAGAGTTTCCTCTTCTCCATCCACCTGGGGGCTAAGATCTCGAATCAAAACCTAAAATTATAAATAAAATTGGGAGATTTAGCCTGTCACTCTAAAGTCCTCTAATTCTACACCCATGAAATTTTATTTTCCTATATATTTGCACTCAACCTCATGAACAGCGTTCTCATCAATGAAATCAAATGTAATTCTTACCATTTGTTGATTGAAACAATAACATCTTGGATTTTACATGTTCTCACAATAGATATTAACATCTTAATTGATCAAATCAAAAAGTAAATGAAGTGTAAGGTTTCAACTATATAACTAGCGCGTAAGAGCAATTCCTGGGCACTTAGGCACCTCAATTCTTTTTTGCACCTTCTTCATTTTTGCTCCAAATTTGACCCATTTTCTCTTTTTTTTTCCATTTGTCATCAATTTAATTGTAAATGAAAGAAAAATACACGAATACCTTTCATTAAAGAGTAATATCTTAAAGATAGACATAAAAACGTGTATAAAAACTCTACATATTTTAGATGTATCACCACAAAAATCCCAACCAACCACTTTAATCCAACCGATCGGCCCACTCTAATTCCTCAAAGACCACTCCACCAACCAGTCATTTCCATCAGCCGACGGGCCACACAGAGCCGACTGCTTCTCTGCATCTGGGCAAGCATTACCACAGCATTTTAAAATGACAGAGCCAAAACCAGATAACACATAATCTAAATAAACATCAAGGAGGCTCCCGGATTTCAAGCAATCTGTTAAGTACAAGAATCTTCGTTACCACAACCTAATCACCCCAAGGCATTTACCTGTGTCTGACTCTCCATTAGTTGGAATCATCACCGCTCAATTTTTCACCTTTTCTCTCTAAGATTTATATAACCCATGGGATCATGTCTACTTTAATTTATCTCATCCAATCAGTCGCCACAACAAGCAAGCTACTCCATAGGCCAATCAAAGGTCAGTCAGTCGTGCTGGGCAGAGGTCGCTTCCGCTAACCACAGCTGAATGAGGTCAAACGGTCCATCAAAGGGTTGAGCACGCCTAATGACTAAAATAATTTGTACTATCATCCTTAAAGAGTAAAGATATAATTTTACATTTTGTCCTTCTATCACCTATAAATAGAAGAATCCTTTGATGTAAACTTGGTTTTTTGGGATCCCAATTGTAAATGATATTTTTAATGGGAATAAATTGTGTTGGGAACACCACCCATTCAGCCTGATGAGGCAGGTCTTCCTCTTTCATTCTTCTTTCTTTTCTCTTTCTTCCCTTGGATGTAGGGCTCTATACCTTAGGCACAATTCAAGGGGCAAATCAAGACTAACACATACTAAACAAACATACATAAAATTATGTGTTGTATGCAAATCCCCTTTCTTAACACATATTTCAATTCACATTTCATCCAGCTATAAAATAGTTGGTGCAATCGGTGGTCGATTTTGTTTTTTTTTTATTCTTATTGTGATATATAAATTAGAAAAAAATATATAAGAACTTCATAAATTATATAAATGAAGGTATTTTTAATAAACAACACGACCTTTTCATTAAAGTTGATATTCTTTTAATTATGATATACTAAAGTACTCCAAAAAAATGAGATTTTGTTGAACTTTATATCCTAAGCTTAGGTGACTCGACTTGTAAGAACACGCCACACTTCTACTTCTGCTTTATGTCATATAATTTCACTTGAGAACAAATTCTGATAACATTTCAATTTTTAAATACATAATCAATAAAAGAGACATTATTTTTCATTCGGAATGATCTTCTTATCTCCAACATTATTTACCAACAATCATTATAATTGTACAACAACAACGACGATGCCGACAACAACAACAACAACAACAACAAAGCCTTAATTCCACTACGTGGGGTCGGCTACATGAATCCTTTTTCTCAATTGCGTCCTATTTAGTGTCATATTATCATTTAGTTTTAATAAATTAAGATCATTATTTATACAATAAGCCCAAGTCTTCATATGTCTACCTCTGTCATTATAATAAACAATCATTATGATTATGATATAAAAAATTGTTTTCTTTTAATATTTACTAAGAGTAATAAGCTAATTATATATGAATAAATAATAACATGGCTAAGCTGCAAAAATATTTCTAAGAATATAAAATGGCCGCACATTAGTAATTCGAATATTTTGAACGGCACACAAGTAACCATTTAATGCTTTATTACAAATAAATACTTGGGTCACAAAACATAAAGTTTATAAACAAAAAAAAAATTATAAATTTGCTCCCCTCATAGCTATCCTCCTCCTATCCCTTGTAGCCATTCTTTCCCCATACATCAACAAAACATCTCCAAGATCCACCATCCCCACCTCCTTCAATTTCCTTCCCACCACTTGAAACATCTCCACCCCCTCTTCATTAGAGAAGAGATGCAAAAACTTATTGTAATCAAACCTCGGCACCTCCACGGTGCTTCTCATCGTCCTCTCTGCATATTTGCTTGCCTCCAATGTCTTCCCAGCCTTCACCAATCCCCCAACAAAAATAGTATCAAAGTTCACCAATTCCTGCTTCCCTTTTCTCCCTCTCTTCCCCATGTGACCTTGAAGAAGCATTATGTAAGTGTGCATATTTGGCTCTATTCCTCTCCTCACCATCTCTCTAAAAACCTCGGTTGCCTCCGCCGCCCTTTTCATCCTCAACAATCCCTTCATCATGCCATGGCATAGGCTCAGATCCACCTCTTCTGCTTCCTTGAAAACCTTGTAAGCTTCATTCACCCTTTTTTTGGCTAAGATGCCGTAGATTATATGCCCAATGGTGGCAGTATCGGAACTTAATCCTCTCTTCAGCATTTCTACAAACGCCATGTATGCATAAGAGACCCTCCCTATCTTGCACGTCCACTCGATTACAATCCGGTAAGAACTAGTCCGCAGATCGAAGAATCTCCTCTCCCTCATCGATTTAAACAGACTCAGGGCTTCCAGCAATTTATTTGATTTAAACATAGTGATGATAATCTCTTCGTAGGCATCCACTTCCGGCTCGATTTCTTTCTCCAGCATCAAATTCCAAACCCTTGCCGCCTCCAAGAAATCCCCTGCGCGGCAAAACCCTATAATAAGAAGCCTGTAGGTCTCCTTGTTCGCAGAAATCGAATCTTGGAGCTTGGCAACTACGGAACGAGCAATATCGGCGTGCTTCCTCAGGCAGAGCTCATCCAGGACGGAGTTGAGTGCGCTGACGGTGGAAAATTGTGGATCGAGGCGGAAGAGATGGGCGCATTTGGAGATCTCGCGTGCGTCGGCGAGCGCTCGTGCAGCGATGCGGAGAGAGGAAATAGAGACAAGGCGATGATCGTTCATGAGAAGGAGGTGGTTCCATAAGAGATCGATGTTGCGGGATTTGCCGAAGACGTCGAGGAGTTTGGAGGCAACGGTGGTGGAGAGGGAGAAGGAGGGGTAGTGGGAAAGAAGGAAGAGGTGGAAGCGGTGAGGTGGTCGCCATGAGAAGGGGAAGTGGGTGCAGATGTGGAAGAGGAGGGAGAGGAGGGAGGAGGGGGAAGAGGGGAGGGGGAGGCGGAGGAGGTGAGAGTGGAGTTTGGAGTCGGGGGAGAGTTGATGTTGGTAGAGAACGGTGCAGAGGCGGACGAGGAGAGATGGGTCGATGTGTAAATTCATCGGCGCCGGCGATGGCCGGAGGTGGTGGAGGAGGAGCGCCGTTGTTGCGGCAGAAAGATGGGCCTGCGGGCCTGTGGGAAGAAAAACCTTCTTCTCACCCGCTATAGCTTTGAAAACGATAATTACACACAGACCACGTGAAATATTGATATTTACAAACTCATAACCGAAGTGAAAAATGAACAATATGAGTTGAGGTTTTATTACAAATTTAAAAAATGGATGAAAAATGTGATTATTATGTAAATAATAAGTTTCGGGTGGTCTGCATGTAATCACCTCTAATAATATTGGCTAGTTTATCTTGTAAATGGAATGTATTAAATTTTGAATAATACATTGTGAATTTTCTGAGTTTTTTCTAAAATATTACTGGAATTGTTATTTGATACATTAACTCTTAAAAAGAGGATTTTTAGATGGAATTACATACGGTTTGGAGTTTTATTGTGAATTTTAAATTTGGGTGAGATAAAAAAAATTGGAATATATATATATATATATATATATATATATATATATATATATATAATTGGATTTTAATTTGAGTTTAAGGGATATTTAAGCCTCTTTAGTAGGCTAAGTAGATTTTTTTTAGTTAATTTTGTAAATTCTTCGCTTGTTAGCTATGCCTTTAGAGTGCTCATCTGGTTGAAGTTTTTGCTATTTTTTTGACCGAAAAATTTTAAATCTTATAGTTACGAGCACTCATTATTTTCAATAAAAATTAAAAAATACCCTGCATCTTTCTAAGCTAAGCTTAAGCATGAATTACTCGTTTGATGGAGAAACGATGCCTGTGTATGCTTTTAGGAGAGGAGAGATGGATTAAATCTCAAATTTTAGGGACTTGTTATTCTCATGTGATGATGCATGACGGTTCAAAGTTATGGAATAGAATTTACTCGAACACTTAAAAGCTTTTTATTTACATTCAATGAAAAAAGTACAACTTTTTTATTAATTTAAGATACTATTTATTTCAAACTTCTAACCTTATTTTGTTTAATATAACACTTAAACTATTATGTTAGGTTCTTTTTTATTGACCATTGGAAGTGGATTCTCTTTTTCACTTGAATAAATTTTGTGTTTAAATATATTTCACAAATTAAGTAATGATTATTCACATCATCTCATAATTACTATGCATTTTTGTATGCTACTTAAAAATTGTACTCTTATTTGATAAGAAATGCCATTTTTCTTTCACTCAATATTTATTAATTAAGAAATATATTTCACCTAAAATTAATTTTATGTGTTGAAATATTTGTTAATGTATAAAAATAATTTAATGACTTGGTTTTCAATGAAATTATCAAAAGTGAATGGAACACACCGAAAACAATTAATTTTATTTCAAAATTTTGAGAATAACCATGACACTCTTCTCACTACATTAAATATTAGATTGCGGAGAGCCACCCTTCTTCAAAATTAGTTTATATATTATAGGTTCTAAGTGTGTTTGTCTCTTATGATGTTGAATAGAGTTTGGAGGCATTAGAGATAGTAAGTATTTTCATGTTTTACTGCATGTATAATAAGTTTAATCATTTGTAGCTTAAAGGATGCAAAAGGGTGAAATTTGGAGTCAAAAGTGGCGTTTTCAAAACAAAATTGAACTGGCGCATAAGTTTTTGATACACCTAAAATATATAGTATTTTTAGACACATTTTTATACTTATTTTTCAGATATTGCGCTTTATTGGAATGTATTTTTGTGTTTTTCTTACATATACAAGTAACAATGAAAATAATTCTTAAAGGAGTGAAAAAGAATCAAATTTGGAGAAAAAGTGAAAAATTGTGCAAAAGAGTTTTGGCGACTAAGATCCCGATCCGGCGCTTAAGCCCCGGTTAAATAGAGAAGGTCGTGCCTAAGCGGTGAGACCCCATGTTTAAGCGTCAGTGGCAGTTACTAGGCAAGTAAAATCGGTTTTCACAAATTTCGAAGAGGTTTTTGAGGCATCTATTGGCTTAATAGGTGGTTGTAACCACCATGGACGAAAATTATCATGAAATGATACGTCTCTTGGGCAAAAAAATCTAATTAAAACACATTTTAAAGATATCCCAAGACAACTCTTGGAAAACTATAAAAGAAAGAAGAGAGGACTTAGAATAGGGTCCTGAAAATATTGACAAGTTTTGAAAGTTCTTTTCTGGGGAGTTAGTTCAGAGAGATTTTCAGGAACAACTTTTTATTCATTTTATCCTTTTTTTTATTTTGTTTTGAGTGATTGTAAAAGAGGAGATTCAAAGGAACTTCAAGCGTTTGGTGGAGGACTTGAGATGAGTTTTTATCTTTTTTTTTTAGACTACTTTTGGTTTTGATTGAGACTTATTGTTGGTTTAACAATGATTTCTTCTTTTAAACTAGAGTGTGGATTTATTTTCTCCATGGATTCTGAGTAATTTTCTTTATCTTCTTCTTAAAATGATAAATAATTAAGTTTTGGATAGAAGTTGTGGAGAGTATTGATCTTTAATGTTGGAAGAAGTTGTGATGATTTAAATCCATGCACTTCATTACTTCTTAATTTAGCCAATCCAGCTGTTAAAATTTGTTGTGAGAACATGTAAGAACCGGGCCGGTATTGTCTCAGTCAACAATTCGAAAGAATCACATGAGGTTGTATGAAAGAGAATGTAGTTCATATGATTGAGTGCAAATAAATAGGAAAATATTCATTAATAGGTGTAGAGTTAGAGGACTTTAAAGTGACAGGTTAAAGCCCCCAACTTGGTTTATTGTTTTAGGTTCTGATACGAGAATGTTAACCCCAAGTAGAGGGAATCAAGGGAACTCTAGAGTGAGAGTTAGTATCTTCCCTGCCTTGTCGGTCTTCAGAATTATTTAAACTTTAAATTAACCAATGTTCTTTATAACATCTCTAGTAAGGGTGAGTAATATTTTTGCTCGTATTTGGCACAACTCAATTTGCATACTTCCATAACAGAATTTCTAAACTTATTACTGATTCATGATAAGAAGAAAGATATTTTCATATTAAGTACTTTTCTTTTACAAAAACTCTAGTTATCTTTTTAAGTTGTTACTGTTTCGTTAAAATATCAAAAATACCAAAAATTAATTTTAAATTCCTATAAAAATCATTTTTTGTTTAAGTAATTATCTTTTTAAAAATAGAAAAACTTTCTAAAATGTGCATATTGCATAATCTTCTCTGTGGGTTTGATATTCAGAGCTTAATCAAAAAATCATATATTACTTGATAACGATATACATACCTGTGTAGTATCCTAATATAAATATATATAAATTAAAAAGTTAAATTCTTATTTTTCTTGAGAATCAAGTTTTTGGTTTTGTTGCAAAATAAGAAAACATAAGTGAAAAATATCATCAGAACTATTGCTATATTGTGCATAAGCATTAGGTATCCAAGGATCAAAAACCACCACCTCTGTTTTCTTAAAAATTGAGACAAAAAAATATTGGATAAATAATTCTTGAAAATTTTGGAAATATTTAAGAAAATAACCATAAACATTCCATTTGCTGAAGCCTTGGAATGAATGTCGAGATATAATTATTAGAAAAAGAAATTTTATAGATAATGAGATAGTTGCACTTAGTAATCGTGTAGCACTATAATTCAGAAAAAAGCTTCCTGAAAAACTTAAAGATCCTGGTAGTTTTACTATTTCTTGTGCTATAGGCAAAAAATTTTTGGAAAAGCTTTATGTGATTTGGGAGCTGGTATTTATCTTATGCCTCTTTCTATTTTCAAAAGATTAAGATTAGGAGAGATTTCTCCTACTACAGTAACCCTTAAATTAGCTGATCGATCGATCACCTATCCTAACAGAGTTGTAGAAGATGTATTGGTAAAGATTGCTAAATTTATCTCTCATGTGGAATTCATTGTGGTAGATATGGAGGAAGATAAAAAAATCTGAATCATTTTTAGGAGACCATTTCTTGTAATTGAAAGAGCTATGATAAACATTCAAAAAGGTAAGTTAACCATGAGAGACATGACCAAGAAATTACATTTAATATATCAAAATCGATGAAATACCCAGCAAAGGGAAAAGATGATGAATGTTTCAGCATGGGAATTTATGATTATTTGAGTAATGATCATTTTGCAAAAAGTTTTGAAGATAAAATGACACAAGAAGATTTGAAACATGAAGATGGGGATAAAATGCAAATAAGTTCATCGAAATATGCAATGAAGATATAGATTAATTAAGAAAGATTTAAATGGTTAGACACTACAAAATATAATAAAAATCTTATTTCTTCAATTAAAACACTTCCTGAACTCGATATGAAAGTACTCCCTGCATATTTAAAATATGCCTTTTTAAGAGATTTATCTACATTACCTGTTATAGTAACCTCATAATTAACTAAATTAAAAGAACATAAATTATTAGAGATCTTAAGAAAATATAAGAAAGTTTTTGGATGGACATTAGTTGATATCAAAAAAATTAGTCACTCGATTTGTATGTATATAATTTTATTATAAGATTATCATGAACTGAAAGCTGATCCTCAAAAGAGATTAAAACCTATAATGAAAAAAGTGATTAAAAAAGAAATTTTAAAATGGTTAGATGTCTTATAAACCAAAAATATATTCAATTTTTCATATATATTTAAGGCTTATTTTTAGTGATATTGCACTTTGAATAGAGACATTTTTATGTTTTATTGCAGGTATTGTAAGCCTAGGCATTTGGAGCTTAAATGATGCAAAAAGTATGAAATTTGGAGTCAAAAGTGCATTTTCCAAAACTGAAAAAATACAAAAACACGTTCTCAAAATTAAAATAACATGTTTTTCAAAACAAAACAAAAAAATAAAACATAACACGTTCTTTTGAATTTACGGGAGTCTCTCGGAGAAGTTAACCCACAGTTGCTAACGAGATCTCTCCAGTTTAAAAAAACATGGCAAATCATTTAGATTAAGTAAATTCAAAAGAAAATAGTGGTACTAGAATGAAGGAACTGTGAGATCCTAACTGATATCGCTCTAATTAACTTTAACTTCCCCCAAATAAGATATTTGAACAACAACAAAACTAAAACATTAAAACATTCATGACCTTTTGAACCATAGACCTTAGGACTGCTACTTTGACAAGGAGCTTGGAGCAAGCTAAAGCGAACATAGGACAACATCTGAAACAACAATCTTTTCCTTAGAACTAAAGAAGTAGTCATAGGATTTTGAGATTGTTTGCCTAATACAAAAAAAATCCTCACCCTATCTTAAGGCTTTTGTACAATTATATTGTATAATTTAAGCCCTAACTTGCCTTAGGCTCCATAGTCGTCATTTGTTATAACATAAATTCTCATATCTTCTAGATTATTTGTATAATTGTATCATGCAAATGTAAGCCCTAAATAATAAAATTGACAGGACGAAATATTTAATAATATTTCCTCGAAATTAAAGTCATATCATATGATAGCTTAGGAAGTCACTAAGGTTCTCATTATCCGTAACATCCCTTAGTTCTCTTCCATTGGATTTCATAATAAATGTTCTAAACTTGGTATTTTCCCATTTGATACTCCTTTGTCCAACCTTGAAAGTCCCAAACTTTGAAATTCTTGAAGACAATATTATCTGATCTAAATTGAAAGTTTTCTTAGGTGACTTCGGTGTTTTAAGATGTAATTAACTAGATGGGTTTGCCCATATAGGAAACTTTATAACCCAATTTAATATAAACCCTATCTAATCTTTTATATTAGATAGGGGAAATTTTTCGATTAACATAAATGATTCGTAGACTAAAACAGATGTCATAAATTCTTTAATTTATTTAATCGAGTCTCATTAACAAGTAATGTGACTATTCCTTGGGATAGATGCATTACTTGTAGTGTTGTGCTCGTTTATTTAAACTGTTGTCTTATCTGATCTGTTCGGACTCGTATTTTCAAAAACTAAAACTATTACTTTCCAAAATTATATTATATATTATATATATTAAATTGAATATTACCTTCCCAATTTGGTGACCGACAATGGTCAAATACGGTATAGTTTTGAACCTATAACAACGATTACTATTCTTCGAATAACCGTTGATAAATCTGTAGGTAATTGTATTACCGACAAGCATTTTTGCTAAGTCGAATAAACTATAGCTTGACAGTCGGTAGTTATATTACCAATAGTTTTAATATTATTTGCCGATGGTATTTGACTGTCGGTAACAAGTTAAATCCTTGTAGTGATTAAAAATCCAATTTTCATATGCTTTCTAACATTATATATTTTTTTAAAAAATAAAACTTATATATGGCGAACAATTTCAAAAAAATTCAAATAAAACTTCAACGTATCAAAATTTTTAAAATAGAGTGTTACAACTTGGCTCTAATACCAAATGTAAGACGTAAAATTCAATCCTAAGCATGCTTTGTTCTACCTAAGATAGAGAGTTACAAATTTTATGTCTTAAAATTATTAATTTCATTGTGGAAGCCACCTTATCATAGTCCATGTTTACTATATCATATTAAAGCACTCTCTAGTCGAGAGAAATCAAGAGAAAAATGCACCATTTGTAATATCTTAATCATCTTACTGAAATCATTTCAACTCAATCAGATCTTATGATTTAATTTCTTTTTTTTTTTAATTTGTTTGGTAAGACTCTCATGTCTCATATGAGCTCAGAGGTGAAACAATAATTTTTTTAAACAGAGCACATAAATTATCGTTACTATTTAGAGAAGGCCAAATTACATATATATATATATATATATATATATAGACACACACACACACACAATTTGAGTGTGCAAATGCGCTGTCATTCATCTCTTAATCCATCCTTGTATAATCATAATTTATTTATTTGAATCTGTAATAGCCTTTTCTTTTGTTGTGATAAACTTTCATTTCATTATAATAAAGAATTTAGCATGCAATAGTAATAATATCAATTATTACAAATCATAGATATAGTAACAACATCACACCAAACATA
>NEWO01000433.1:549205-597414 GCA_003013225.1 Phalaenopsis aphrodite | reverse complement strand
CAATGAAAATTACTGTAGAAAGACCACCACCTCTATTTCCTCAAAGATTGAAGCAAAAAAACTAAGATAACCAATTTATAAAACTTTTGGCAATATTAAGAAAATGGACAATAAACATTCCATTTGTTGAAGCCTTGGAACAAATGACAAGCTATGTAAAATTCATGAAGGATACACTTAATAAAAAAAAGAAGTTTACAGATAATGAGACTGTTGCACTTAGTAAGAAGTGTAGCACTACAATTCAAAAAGAGCTTCTTGAAAAACTTAAAGATTCTGGAAGTTTTTCTATTTCTTGTGTTATTGGTGAAAGATTTTTTGGAAAAGCTTAATGTGATTTGGGAGCCAGTAGTAATCTTATGCCTCTATTGATTTTCAGAAGGTTGGATTTAGGAGAAATTTCACCTACTACTGTAACTCTTGAGTTAGCTGATTGTTTGATTATCAATCCTAAAGGAGTTATAGAAGATGTTTTGGTAAAGTTTGATAAATTTATCTTTCCTGTGACTTTTATTACGTTAGATATGGAGGAAGATAAAGAGATTCCAATCATTTTAGGAAGACCATTTCTTGGCAGTGGAAGAGCTTTGATAGTTGGTGATGAAGAGGTCACATTTAATATTGCAAAGTCAATGAGATGTCCAACAAAAGGAAGAGAAGATGAATGCTTCAGAATGGAAATTAATGACTATTTAAGCAATGAATATTTCATGAATAAATTTGAAAAGAAAACTGAAGAAGAACATTTGGAATATCAGGATGAGGATACAGTTCAAGATGAATCTATGGAAGTGAGTAATGAAGAATTGGATTATGTTTAGGAACAATTTGAATTGTTAGATCCTACGAATAATAACAAAAATTTGATTTCATCGATTGAGAAACCTTTTGAACTAGAAATGAAAACACTTCCTACATATTTAAAATATGTCTTTTTAGGAGATTTATCAACATTACCTGTTATTATATCCTCAGAGTTAACTAAAGCACAAGAAAAAAAGTTGTTGGAAACTTTAAGAAGATATAAGAAAGCTTTTGAATGGACATTATCTAATATTAAAGGAATTAGTCCTTGAATTTGTATGAACAGGATTTTATTGGAAGCTCATCATGAACCAAAAGCTGATCCTCAAAGGAGATTAAACCCAATGATGAAAGTTGTACAGAAAGAGATTTTAAAATGGTTAGATGTGAGAATAATATATCATATTTCAGACAGTGCTTGGGTGAGTCCAATTCATTGTGTTCCAAAGAAAGGAGGTGTCACTGTAGTGACAAATGAGAATAATGAAATAATACCAAAAAGACAAGTCACTGGATGACGAATCTACATATATTATAGAAAATTAAATTTGGCCACAAAGAAAGATCACTTTCCTTTACTTTTTTTGGACTAGATGTTGGATAGACTAGCTGAGCACAAATATTTTTGTTTTTTAGATGGATATACCAGCTATCATCAAATACCAATTGCTCTAGATGATCAAGAGAAGACAACAAATGCCCTTTGGATAGACTAGCTGGGCATAAATATTTTTTTCTTTTTAGATGGATATACCAGCTATCATCAAATGCCAATTGCTCCAAAGGATCAAGAGAATACAACAAATGCCCTTTAGATAGACTAGTTGGGCACATATATTTTTGCTTTTAGACAAATGTCCTTTAGTTTATGTAATGCGCCTGTAACATTTCAAAGATGTATGATATCAATTTTCAGTGATTTAATTAAAAAATAGATTGAAGTCTTTATGGATGTTTTTCTATGTTTGAAACTTCATTTGAAATATGTTTAAATCATTTAGATAAAGTTCTAGAATGATGTGAAAGGATGAATCTAGTATTAAACTGGGAAAAATGTCAATTCATGGTTGCAGGAGAAATTATGCTTGAGCATAAAATTTCAAAAAATTGCATGGAAGTAGATCTAGCAAATATTCAAGTAATATCTAACCTACCTCCACCTACTACTGTAAGAGGAGTTAGGAGCTTTTTAGGACATGCTAGCTTTTACAGGCGATATATCAAAGATTTTTCAAAAATTACAGAGTATTTATGCCAAGTTTTGGAAAAAGATATAAATTTTGATTTCAATCAAGAGTGCCATAAAGCCTTTGAAACATTGAAGGAAAAATTGATCACTAGTCTTATAATTATTTCATCTGATTGAGAGAAACTTTTCGAATTAATGTGTGATGCTATGGATTATGCAATGGAGTTGTTTTTGCCAATTTTCCATCCATCACAAAAGCACTCTTTTCATTATTCCTACAACAACAAAAATGTAAAAAGAATTATTATTTATAGATATCATTCTTCATTCACTCATTTGTGTTATTATTGTGTTATTGTTGTGTTATTGTGTATTATTGTTGTGTTATTGTGTGTTATGATTGTGTTATGATTGTGTTATGGTTGTGTTATGCTATTGTTGTGTTATGATTGTGTTACAGTTGTGTTGTGGTTATGTTATTGTTGTGTTATTATTTTTTTATTCCATGTTATACATGTGTGAGTGATACTATTGCGGTGTTAGTAGAGTTATAACACAGTAACACCATAAAAACACAACAATAACACACAGTAACACAACCATAACACCGCAATAACACAACCATAACACTTCAATAACACAACTATAACACAACATAATACACCGTAACACACTACATATAACGTAATAACACAGATATAACACAATTATAACAACATAACACAACAATAACACATAATAACACATCTATAACACAACTATAACATACACAACCATAAAATAATAATCACATAACAATAACACATAATAACACATCTATAACACACATAAGTAAAACACAACTACAACATATCACACAACCATAAAATGACAATAACACAACAATAACATAATAATAACGCAACCATAATACAAACCTAATTTAATAAAATAAATCAACTTTTTATCTAAAATAAACATTGTAGCATATTAACTCAACGAATTCGGGAAACCGTTAGCTTCTTCTTCAGTACCGTTGCGACCTTCCATTGTTGTGTGCTAGCAAGAGAAGGAAAACCAATGTCTTGTGGTTGCCGAACGAAGCAATGCTATAACTTGTAAATACTAGGTTTTTGCGAAATTGACCATGCTTTTTCAAGAGACAAAGCCGAAGAGCTGTAGCCGAAGAGAAACCGCAATAGAGCCGAATGGAAACCACCCGAATTGAAACCAAAGCACAAACGCCGAAGAAGCCGAAGGGCATAGAGAGCCGAATCTGAACATGTGAAGAAGAATAAGAAATGCTCAAAAAACCCCGAAGAATGAAAAAGGAAGTGATCAAATCTACCATAAAGTGACTTTTTGTTTAGATCGGCATTTCGGGGGGTTAGATTCGGGCCTGGTCACATTAAATAAACCTTTTTTTGTATATTTTTACACCGTGAGACCCAGAATCTAGTTGGATTTTTTAATTGGACTCCAGGCCGAGCACATAATTGATACATTTTATTAACCCCAAAGCAGAAACGGCGTTCATTCACGAGATCCCGCCGGCATGTCGTCGTCATCACCTGACTGGCGGCTGTGGAGAACGGCCTTCCTCAACCTCCGGGACGAAGCTCTAACCTCGCCCCCACCGTCTTCTCTCCTAATCCTCTTTCGGCGCCTCTTCTTTTCCCAGATTCACGATGCCCTCGCCGTGGCTGCAGCATCCCTCCCGATTTCGGAGGTGAAAATTTTTTTCCGGTATTTCTTTTTAAGTTATTCTGGTTTTGATTCAATGAGAGATGGCTTCAGGTCACTGCAGATGTAACACTCTTAGTGGAATTGGCATCGGCCACTACACGGTGTGAGGACGCAGTAGAACCGCTGCTACAAATAATTCACCTGGTAATGCTTGCGTTTCTATCTTCCTTCTGCCAACCTACTTGGCGCTCTCTGAAGTGAAATGCCACTTGGAAGGCTTAATGTTCATTTAATAATTCTTACTTCAGAAAAAAAAAAAGAAGCAAAAAGGTGTTATGCAACACGATATAAAACAATATCAATAAAAAATCCGGTGAATTATTTGTAGATATTGTTTATTCATATATTTGCAATTTGACATATGTACAGTATGTTTCGGATTTGCAATAAAAAATAAAAATAAGATATTGTTTATTCATATAATGCAACACGATAGTCATTTGTTCTTTAGTACATATGTTTCGGATTTAATGTATTAAAATTAAAAATAAATTATCTCTAAGTACTTGAAAATATAACTTATTATTGCAATGCATGTAAATCTATTAATGTATTTTTGAATATGAGAACCTGTTAATTTAATTTTTTATTTTGGAGTATTTTTAATGCTTATGGACTATTTTTCAATGCCACAGTATCTATATTCGTGTTATGTTCAACTAAAAGTTACTAAGTTCATGAAATATTTTTTGATTCTTAGATTTATTATATTCATTATACTCATAAAAAAATAATCATTGACTTAGTATAAATCTCATGCAATCAACTAAAGCGTTTAGACGAGTATGATATTCAAAACGATCATATTATCTTTGAAAAATAAACATATGTTGCTATTTTATTTCATGAAGACCTCATAATTTTGTTACACATTATTATAAGCATTGTTAGTGCCATTATATGAACTTCAATTATATTTGATTTTTTTAATTTAAATTTTTTTTCTGTTAAATACTTCATTATCCTATTTACTATATCCTTTTAATTTACAAAAACAATAGCACATAAAAATATGCTTTGCCTTGGGATATGCTGTACTCTATTTCCAATTAAAGTACTATCAAACCAATTTTGATATGTTTTTTTGCTTCCAAATTTACTTTCAGAAAAATTACAATTACATGGCTCACATGGACCTTTGTATAAATATTTGTTGAACTTGATTTTGAATATTTGGACTATACTGTCGAATTGAGATGTGTAATCTAGGATTTGAGGGAAGATTTTTTAATTTTATTTTTTATTTTTTTAATTATTAAATTTTCAAATGATGTTGTTTTTGACTTTTTTTTATTCTCATTTGTGTCCCCTATATTTATTAAGAACTTTAATTTTGATATTTTCTTTAAAATTTTCTCCATAGTCAAAATCCTAATAATACCAATAATATTTTTTTTATAAATTATATTGGACACCTAAATTTGTAAATCCATAAACTTTTAGATTAAAATCTATAAACAATAACTCAACAATAAGCCTCTAACCCACTAGTTGCAGCTCAATAATAAGTTGCTGCGAAGCAGCCGCACCAGGAAGCTGCCGCGTAGAAGCTGCTTCCGATAAACTGTCTGTCTGTTTATTTTTTGCAGTTCGAAAACAGCTGTGCTGCAGTTGTTTCTGGACAAATGACTATTCTGCTCATGTATAGTAATGCTGTTTGGAACAGAACTGTCATACCAATATATTTTATATTTTAGAAACAAAAATTCAGTGCAGAACATGAAAAAAAAGATATACACCTTATTTAATAGTGAATATCATGATTCTTAAAATTAAGAAAAAAATATTAAAATAATATTTAATAATATAATAATAGTATTTTTAAAATGCAGATGACGTATGTCACAAATTAAGCCATCCTCCAGGGATACTCTTCATGCTTGATCACTCTCGGCGATGGAGTCTTCTAGCTTATCTTCCCACCGAAAAGAGTCACAATTTTTCGCGATTCTCCTCAAGAACTTGTAAAAATATATCCCGTAGTTATTTGGCCGACGTGAAATTAGTAGAGAACTTTTAAATCCACAATAGTAGTGCAATCATCGGGAGGTATCAGAAATCCTTGAGCTCATTTTTTTGAATACTTTAAAAGACATTTTATTAGACATATCACATGTAATATTGATAGAAGAAGTAATTAATTATAGTTTTATGCAGCTATGAGGTCTTAGAGAAATGAGTATATTAACTAACGAATTTGTCACTTCAAGAAGACAACATACATTATAAAAAAAATGATTTTTGGTTACCTTTAACCCGCGTAATACCGAGATCATGTGTGCCATATATGCATATCATCCAAAAAGACAATACAAAAGAATCTCAAAAATCGTATCTCTGAAAAAAATGAGAAATTTAGTTGCTTACATTTGGATTTCACATGTGCCACCAATCAATAACAACAAATAAATCATCCCGAAGGACTCATAAGGTTAAACGTCTCATCATAAACATCCAAAACTCACCAAAAGAAAAATAAAAGAAATGCAAAATGAAAGAAAACACTTACAAATAGTGTAATAAACCAAAACAATCAATATCAAATGCACAAGGAACAAAAATAAACATGAACTGTATAAAATACAGATATAATAAACAATGAATTTCTTCAACAAACATTGCAATTAATAGTTTGATGAAAACTCCAATCACCCTCCAATTATTGTATCTGTAATTCGTTCTCTCAACCCTGCTATCTCGCTTGCACCTTCCTCGTCTTTAGTACAGGTCTCGGGAACATCATTTCCAGTCTATGACAAAGACTGTCCAAGACGGTACTCTTATAACTCAGGAGGGATATGCTCATGATCCTCGTCCGCCCTACGAAAGTCGATGTCGTTGCGGGAAGGGTGTCGCCGAATAAAATTGTGGAGAGCCATTGTGACAATCACAATATGCACCTGTTTGGGCAATGGGTAAGATGACATATCGTGAAGTATAACCCATTTATTCTTTCAAACACAAAAAATTCTCTCAATAATACTGCGTAAGAATCAATGACTTTTGTTGAACATTTCTTTCCTATCCTGCATGATATTGTTGATTCGCTTAAAGTCAGGCATGTGGTATCTCTTATCAAGATAGGACTGGAAATATCCTCGCTGCAATGAATATTCAACATTAATCAAATAGTTTCTATTTGATGTGAATTGCATGATTAAAATTGAGGGAAAAATAATTAGAAGAGTCGCTCAGTCTAAAGCAAATCTGTGGGTGGATGTGTGAAGTTGTATTTGTTATTCCTTGTTGACGCTTTAAAAATTTGATTATTATCTGCATTGCCATCCCAACCAGCCATGATAAAAGTGAAACGCATGTTGAGGTCGCATACCACCATGACATTCTGCGTTGGGAACCCGCAACGACTGATGAATGCGATATTCTCATTATTTGGAACATCTGCCACAACGTGTGTTCCATCAATTGCTCCAATACAATTCTTGAAAGATAACGAAGTGTTACATAATTATGATATTTATTTGAAAACTAAATGTAATAAATGGGAAAAATTATCTTAAAGTATGCCATATGCTGCACATAGTGTAAAATCTCTGTGGATGTCTTTTTGATCGTATGATCTTTTGGCTTTATGATTTGTGAAGAAGAACATACAAGTCCATTCAACTATACTGGAAAGTATCTGCAAATCGTTTTGAAGGAGCGTTGAAAGCGTTTCATAGCTCATCGCATTGATTCATTCTGTGATAATATGTAGAGAGTTATTGCCAACACCCCTCGCGAAATCGTTCCGGATGAGCCCTGAAGTCCATGATTTCTGTGTAGTTCCTTCAATGGATTGGTGAATACCGTCTGTGCCAGGTGAAATATATTGTTAAATCTCGTTGGGTGGCTCGTAAGCAACTTACCAATCCATTTATGCCAGCATATGAGGATATCATGTAAGGGGAACAGTCTATTTATGAGTTATAATATTTATACATCACACATACGATAACTGCAACATTTTTTGTGCATTTTTCTCTGGTTACATCCATGTATTTTAGTATCGAAGTGGCTAACACATAAATATCAATGAATTATCTATAATCATATTAGGTTACAAACAAAGCAAACATAAGCAAATAATGTTTTAGAAGTAAATAGAAAACACAACGAGGAATGAAAAACTGTGAAGTAAAGCGACATCTCCAAAGCAAATTAAATTTCCAAAGCACAATGAAAAACTATAAACAAATAGAATGTCCCACGTGAATGTAAGTAAAAAAATAATGTCTCTCAAATGTCATTGTTCTCATAAAAATATTGTAGGTAAGCTATCCTACGACCAGTGGGCATCGCAATGAAAAAGTCTCTCCGGGTTGAATCTTCAAGTAACTTCATAGAAAACAAATATAGCTGCAAGTCCTTAAGAAATTATTGGAGTTACATTCAAAATATGCACAACTTGTTGGACCGAAAGTGCTTATGATGTGCTTGGTCATTGTTGCATAAAACCACTAACTGTGATATCTGACTTTTAAGAAATGCACCTCCCATTTTCTTTTTATTTTCAACTCGAGGATGCTTAGAGTGACTCGTGGACTTAAGTTCATAGAGGTCCAGACTGGGGCCTTTAGTGAAATCACTTGGTTGGTCAGCTCCAAAATTTTTGGGGATGCCACCAAACCCCATCTCACTGGCGGCACATGCATTGTTACCCGTTGTCACGACACCCGCCCCTTAACATACATGCTAACTTCTCCTCCAACTCAATATCAATTCCTTAAAGTTTTTTGCTGCAGGCTCCACTTACAAATTCATATAACATGTAGTTGAATTTAAAAACAAATTTAAAATTGATCAAAATATGGGACATTTCAAAAATGCTTACCACAAGTCTTTCTACACACAACTCTTCGTAAGCATATATCGTTCGTTTCACTGGATCCCACCTCAAGCCCGTTGATCCTCGCTTCAATTCCTTTCAAGTTTTCCAATTCTTCTTGAGCCGATTCCACTTGTTTTTAATTGCATTTTATTATACTCTCTGCTTGTACTATTCTTAAAATTTCTAATAATATTTTGCCAACATTTCTTGTTGAAATGAGTTGTCGGTCTATTTTCCAGATCGATCTACTTGAGAAAAATGTCACAAAATATTAATTGTCTCTTTATTTCACATTGTAGATGAACCAACTACTTTTTTCTTAACCATTATATTATTAGCATTATAAAAACACTAATTAACATAAATATGAATGCCATAATATCACAAATAAAAAAAAGATCAGAATGCCACAATATCATTACCACGACCTTCACACCAGCACCTCCACATCTCGTCACATCAAGACACCAACACATCCACCACACCACCAACACCATCTTTACACACATATACCTTTATACAAACCGAACCACACACTAACCATCACCTCCACACAAACAAAACCACACATTAACCATCGCCTCCACAACCACACACGAACACTTTCACACAGACACCACCACCACCACACACCACCTCTCATATACCACCAAACATCATAGAGACACCTCCTACACCACCAACACCACCAACACCACACATCACCGGATGCCACATAGACACCTCCAACGCCACCAACATCTACCACCACCGCCGCCACCACCACCACCACCATCACACATACATCACCACACATCACCACACAGACACCTCACACCACCACACAAACACCTCACACATGACCACACGACACCACACAGACATCAAAACCACCAACGCCTCCACGCACCACTAGAGATCACACAGACACCTCTCTCACCACCAACACCTAAATGCCACCACCACACACAGACTCCACACACCACCACACAGATACCTCCAACGCCTCCACACACCAATAGACACCACACAGACACCACCAACACCACCAACACCTCAAACACTACCATCACCACACAGACACCTCCACACCACCACACATACTCCACACACCACCACACAGACAACTCCAACACCTCCACACACCACCATTTTAAGTCAATTACATACAGTCGCTCGAAACATTGCTATATGATGAATAGTCATTCAGAGAGTAAAATGAGCTTAAAATGGGGAAAATAGGATCTTGGATGCTCTCAATTTTCAAAATTGAATCCATTCGGAACTTTCCAAAATACAATTCCAATTTAAAGATTCCATCAAACTATAAATCTGTCTACCACCTCTGCATATTGTTATCAACAAAACAAGCACCATCTTTCAGCTGTTTCTCAAATTCTCACTCAAACATCAAAGGTAAAGATAAAACCCCTACCCCATATTTTTCATAAAGACTATTGCCAATAGGGCACTCGAAACATTGCTACCAACAAATGAAGCTCCATCTTTCAGCCATTTCTCAATATATCACTCAAACATCCAAGCTAAAGATAAAACCCTAACCCATATTTTGCATATACTGCGAAGTACATACAGGGCACTTGTGACATTAGTATCAACAAATCAAGCACCCTCCTTCAACAATTTCTCAAATTTTCACCAAAACACCAAAGATAAAGATAAAACCCCCCCTCCTTCAACCATTTCTCAAATTTTTACCAAAACACCAAAGATAAAGATAAAACCCCATTCTATCAACCACACATTCGCAGAAACAAATTCCACATCATAAAGAGAAAGCCAAAAATCACAAAATCCAAATTTCCACTTAAAACCACAAATGAGAAAGCCACAAAACGCATCTGACCACCACCACCACACATTGCTATCAACAAATGAAGCTCCTTCTTTCATCCATTTCTCAAAATCCCACTCAAACACCCAAGGTAAAGGTAAAACCTTATTCCATCAGCCATACAAGGCACCTGAAACATTGCTATCAACAAACCAAGCACCCTTCTTCAACCATTTCACAAATTCTCACTGAAGCACCAAAGGTAAAGATAAAATCCCATTCCATCAGCCACACATTTGCAAAAATCAAATTCCAAATCATAAAAAAAAAGCCGCAAATCGCAAAATCCAAATTTCCACTTCAAACCGCAAATGAGAAAGCCACAAAATGCAAGGAGACAGTCATTCAATAAAAAAATATGGGTGATACCGTGGGAGGACGGAGAGCACGGTAAACAGAGGAGAGAGCCGGAGATCGGAGGGAAGAGGGAGCAGAGAGCCGGAGATCGGAGAGAAGAGGAAGTAGAGAGCCAACTTGTTGCCATCTGAGATTGGAGGGAAGAGGGAAATGATAAAGAGAACCTGTTGCCACCGGAGAGAGGCGCGCGAGAGAGATGAGCGATCGAAAGAGACGAGGACAGAAGAAACGTGAGGCGATCGAGAGAGATGAGTGCATAAGAGAAGAAACACAGGGTGTTAATATAGTAATAGCGACGCAAGAAAACGCAGGCCGCGTGGTCGAACCCGCAACCCGCGTTTAATGTAAATTAGTTAGATAAGCGATCTCACCGCAGTTGCCAAACACTTCGTTCCCAGTTTTCATAGCCCACCGTGGTGAAAAAGCTGCCCCAAACAGGGCCTAAGTGAGTTCAACTAAATGAATCCTTTCTCTCCATTGTGTCCTATTGAGTGTCATATTTTCATTTATTTCTAATAAAGTAAGATCATTTTTTATTAGCATGCCCAAGTCTTTTTAGGTCTACTTCTACCTTTTTGAACTCAAGTCAAATCTAAAACATCTACTGTCCTAACTGGGTTATGAGATGGTTGACGTTTAATGTGACCAAATCAAATCTTATTTGCCATTGGAGCTGCTCTAACCCTTTAACGGCTATATTCGTTTTGCATTTTGTCCTAGTGTATAGTCACTTATCCACCTGAGCTTTCTCTTCTCAGCAATACATAATATGCTTCTCTTTTATAGGCCAACATTTTGTGCCATAAAGTATTGCAGGTGTCATCACCATCTTATAAAAGTTTCCTTTAAGCTCTATAAATAACAACTAAATAATCTATTTACTTAACATTTAGAACTTCAATAAAAATATTATGTTATACTATTTAGGTGTTTTTGAAAATTACATAATGTAGAATAACTCATTAATGCTTACATGAAGTTATAAAATTGTAGCTGAATTTTAATGTGACATGATTTTATGAAACGTGATTAAAAGAAAGCTGAGCTCTTTTATACTAGTTTGGTAAAATGTAATCAAGCATTTATCTTAAACTAGTTCATCATTGATTGATATAATTTATCTTAAAAAATAGCATGCACCAATAACCAATTCCTTACCTTGAACTTGATATTTGGAAGGTTGCAAATTTCTATAAGGAGGCTAAACGAAGAGCTATCAGCACTGTGTGGGGGAGAATATCTATGCTCCAAACATGAAATCATGTAATAAAAAATTTATCTCACCAAAGTTGCAAGGTATAAAATAATAAACTCTAACAATTCAAGTAAGAAATGTATTAAGAATCCCATGATTTATTCAGTTGTTTGGTACTTTTTTCTGCTTCAAGCTATTAGTGGATTGCTTGGCATGCTTTCCTTTGCTTTGGCGTTCTTCATGTTGCTTTAGTTTTTTTTTTTACTTGATGATACCTACAAGGCTTCTGAATTGACCTATTCACTATTTTACTTTAAGGGCACAGCCTAGAATACTAACTTGTCTTTTTCCTGAACCTTATCTAGATTGGATTAATCTTGATTATCACACAAAGCACTGTGTGGCACACGGTATGGCAACTTCAACAGAAAAATATCCTATATTTGATTGTCGCTACTTACTATTTGCAACTTATTTGCAATTCTTCTTCAATAACTTTAAAAAACTTTATGCTATATTCTTTTGGAGTTAGTACCAATCTATATATTTTATCTTTTGAAGATCCTTAATATTTAATTTTAGTTTTGAAGACTTTAATGCAGTTCCTAGCACATTGCACTAACACCCCACTTTCTGCTATTGTATTATGCGATTAAATGTATTTAAAGTTTGTCATGTCTTTTTTTTCCTACCCTGATCATTGAGTTCATTAGTTCTTGGAGCGCATAACCAACCAGGAATCACTGTTTGTCATACTGACTGTGGCATATAGGTTCTTATTCTTATGCTACATTTTATGGTTTTGTTTTATTGTTTAGTTGATTCATGAGTTCACTCATGCTGTGCACTTTATCTAACTCTTGTATTCTTTAATTGTACAGATCCATAATGTTTGTTGCAGAGTTCAATTGGAGTTTAATTCATTTTCTTGGACTTTGATAATGAATTTTTTCAAACTCACAATGGAAACTGTACATGGCAGTGCTAATCCGAAAAACTACTTGACCAGCACTCTTAGATTGAAAATGATGGCTGAGATTTCAGAAACTCTCAGGTTGTTTGTATTTAATTATTGGTTACAAGTGATTGCTGTGTTTACGGTCTCTATCTGCTTGGAGAAACATTGAAATAGCCTTTTTTTTTTTCATTTTTCTCTTTTGTTATTTTGACTTGGTCTTATAAAGCTAAAGAAGGAAGCTTTGTGTTCTCAATATGCGGGTTTATGGAATCACGTTGTAAAACGAGAGTTTGCTGCCTTTCAAAGAATGCGAATGGCGACTTCAATTTTATATGATGGAAACAATTTCCAATAGAGGTGTATAAATTTGTGTTGGAACCTGAGATGAAACAATATATAATAAAAAATAGCTAGAATTAGATAAGTTCTGTCCCGATAACATGAATAAAATCAAATCCATGACCAAACCAATCCAATAAAACTTGGTAACTTTACCTGTGAATGTCAACATCCCAACCTAAACCAGCATCACTAAATTAACATTTTGAGGCTTAAACTTAAACCGCATTCTCTTTATTTTTATAAAACATACAAACTATGATTCATGACATTTTACATTGAAATGGAGCAACTCATCTTTTTTAGTTGTATTAATCTAAATTCTTTCACAGATTAGGATCACTATGTCTGGTTCTATCATTCATTTTTGTGCGATATGCAAAATTTGATATTCATCCAGACTCTAGGTGTTGTGTTATTTCGAAACTTGAACATGTTATTATTGCTTTATCAGTTCTACTTGGTCTATCAAGATGGCCTCCAACGCTAAGAAGCTTTTGTCAGTATCCCAATGTTCTAGACATTCACTGATTGTTTTTTTATATGATTTGATCCTTCTAATAAATTGATATGTATTCGTCGCATTTAAATAAAAATTAAGTTTTGTTTTTGGAATGGCAAATCAAATAAATTAATAAATCCTTGATAAAAGAAAAGCAAGAAAGTTCTCGTAATACCTTAGCTGCTATAGTATTTATTTTCCCTAACCTGCCAATCCGTGAAGTAATATCCAACTAAAGCATCTAGTGTTAAATGATCCAATTAGGAATTGTGACTCGGAACATCTCTTATTTCTTTGCTTATGTTTTTTTGGTAGGCTTTCAGCACTTGATTTATATCATCTGTGCCTCTCAGTGCTAACACTAATAGTATTATGGCCTGGCCTTAACTTTCAGGCTTATTATCAAGGTATACGGGAGAAATTGTTTGATATCAGAGACCAGTGATTTGGCAATGCTTCTAATTTTTATTATTTCAAACTTGCATTCTGAGATGCTTTCTTTACAAGATGGAAATGGCGACTGGCATGCTACCTATAATGGGTCTGCCAAGCCCAAATACAGCAGCTTATATGAGATACAAATTATGGTATTATCACTTCTGCG
Source organism: Phalaenopsis aphrodite (assembly GCA_003013225.1). NCBI lineage: Eukaryota > Viridiplantae > Streptophyta > Magnoliopsida > Asparagales > Orchidaceae > Phalaenopsis > Phalaenopsis aphrodite. The sequence continues at coordinate 583,079 of NEWO01000433.1, read as the reverse complement.
TGATGCTGTATCTAAACTTGGAACTTCTATCTCGGGAAGCTTATGGGATGCTGTGGTTACGGTTGGCACAATTTCTCTATTTATGTTTGTTACTCTTATATTAGTTGCTCATTTTGTTTTTGTAAATAATAGGTGTTGAGGAAATTGATGGATTTTGTGGCATCAAAAAATGTTATTGTTGATAGTATAATGTCCAGGTACTTCTATATTTTATTATTTTAGGATTGCTATTGGCGGCAATATAAATTAACTTGAATATTATTGTATCATGTTTCAGATTCTATGCTGCCCTATTCCACTGTCTCCATTTGATTCTATCAGATCCAAAAGGTTCTCTGTCAGCACATGTGAGTTCATTACATTTATTTATTAATTTAGTTTGCTTTATTTTTTTTCGGTTTTCTTCCTAAAACTTTTCACCCCTCTGTTTATCAAAATTGGAAAGGTGGCAGGTTTTGTTACAACTTTGCAACTGTTTTTCACATATGGTCTCCCCAGTAGATCCTTAGCATTCACAGCTGTTGAATCAGAAAATATAGGGATTAATTCTTCAAACGAGAAGTCTGAAATTCTGGAATCATGGAATAGTAAACGAGTTCCATATAAACCTCCTCATCTACGAAGAAGAGGAGCTAATGCACTCTCAGTAAGTGCCGAGAGCTCCTATAATTGTGAGTCTTCTAGTTTAAGTTTGTTTTCATCAGATTCAGAACAAAGTGATAATGATGCATCTCCACTTGATGGTGATCGTTATCATAGCTCCAAAGCTAGATTAGCTGCAATTTTCTGCATACAGGTATTCTTCTTTATTCAATCCTTCTCTGCTTTGCTTCTTGAACATAAATTTTAGCTTTTATTACTTAGTTCCTTGTTTCATTGATGGGCTGAGAATTAACATCGAACACATCAAGCATTGGATTTAAACGCTTTCTAAACTGTTTCTCTATCTATTGATTTTGGTGGAACTTCATCCCAATTTATATGGTCTGTATATTTATGGTTTTTTGAGGAGGATAAATATTTTTTGAATGTCTATTTTTAGTAGAGAACTCTTATGTATAATTAGATAATGAGTACAATGTTATAGGGTTTATCCAGCTATTACGTATCACTCAATATTTACCGGCCATTTTCCAAATAAGATATTGTTCTACGCTAAAACTTTCCTTCCTCAAGCTCGAGCATTTATATCAACCACAATTTGATGCCCACTTGCTATGGTAAAGATAATAGCCAAACATTCTTAATTGACAACATGAGAATTGATGTTTTTCTTCCAAATAATTACATCCCTATAAAAATGATGAATAAATTTAATGTATTTAGCACTCAAGTTAATTACCATAGTTTAAAATTATAATTTGGTTAGTAAGAAAATTACAATTCTTAAGAAAACTTTTTACCCATATCATTTCACAGGCAGAGTGATTTATGGATTTGTATTAGGCTTCAACTTTTGATCTGACCGCAACTTCTTTCTTCTTACATTTTGAAATTACAAGATTTATATAATTAAAGATATAATATCCAGAAGTCAACTTCATACCTTCAGTTGATCTAGCATCTACATAGGTTTCAACTTTTATGATTACTCCTCTAATAGACTAATCCTTTTTTAGGAGATTTCCTGACATATTTTAAAATCCTCAGGCCAACCTCTTTTGGATTTTAAATATGTTGGTTGAGACACACCCAATAACGGATATATTTAGTGATAAATAAGTTTGCCTGCCAAACATTAATAGCAAAAAGCATTTTCATCGATTTTCTTATTCTCGGTTGCTAGCAAAGTATCCATGCGAGAGTCAATAAGCTTGCATTCAAAAAGGCAAATTTCTCCAAGTGGGTTTGTAACATGTATACTTTAAAAAGGAGAGAAATGCATTTTTTTATTATATGTAAAATAAATGCCAAGAAAGTACTTTGGACCCCTAAAACCATATTTTAAAGTTACATTTTTATTTTAACAATGCTTAAACGTCACTCATTGGGAGAAAAATGTTATTAACGTACATAGAAATAATCGTCGTGCTAGAGAAAGCCTGTCAAACAAGAATAGAATAATATGTGATACTGACATAATCATTGCATAGATGAATTTTAATAACTATTTCCTTTTTAAGAATAAGAATATCCCCCCAAAAAAGGCTACATATTACTTGAGATGAATGTTTATCACAACCTGGATGAAGTGAGTCTATAAAATAGATAAAATAAGCACAAATCAAGACTCTATAGTAAGATAGAAAGTAGATTAGTGGGGTAAGGATGTAGTGTAAATATCAAGGGACAGGCAACTGCAAGAATATGTTAATCCTTTTGTTCATCCACTACATTTTGTTGGGAGATATATGGACATGACAATGGATGTACCATGCTATTCTTGGTGTAATAAAGTGCAAAAAGGAGTTTTATACATTAAAGAGCATTATCATTGCCATGGTTTTGACTTGAGTGAAAAAATATAAAGGTTTTTCTCCAAAAAAATTGTTTGTATATAGTGATGACTTTTGATAACAATTCAACAAAAAGGTCAAATAAATGATCTTGGTGCAGTCCACTTTGAAGAAAATGATCTATCAAAATTCTATATATTTGAAGTTTTCAAGTCGAAGGCGCATTTTTGTGAGGCAAGGATGACGAGGGAAATCGTATATAGTGATGTTTACTATAATCACAAGGAACACATTCAAATTTAGAAATAGGGGATGGCATATGGGTGAAGCTTCAAAGATGGTGAGGAAGAGGGCCTAAGTAATAGTGCCATTGATAGGAAGTGGAAACACCGCGCTGTTGGTAAGTGAGTGAGAGGGAGGGAAGGGTTTTTATTGGGGAGAGAGCAAGGTAAGGCTTGTGTGTCTTTGGTGAACATGCAATTGTCGAATAAGGGAAGTATAGGGGTTTTAGAGCGGATGGGATTGATGACAAGGGTTTGAAACTAATCCTACTTTGATATTGTGTTAATAGAGAACGATATTTTTTAGTATGCATTATTTAGCAGTGAACTCATCTACATTTAGTAAAGCAATGAGGACAATGTTTTAGATTTTACTCAATTAACATTTACAACTCCCAAATAAGAAATTTTTTTTTTCTGCACTACCATGGTTTGATGCCCTGTCTACTTTTCTGATACATGGTTAATCTGTTCTTTTTGATTAAGTACTGTTTCCATTCTTCTTTGCTTCTTGTCATTGTGAACTTCTCTTAGTGTTTGTTTTCTGTTAATGTGCTCTGTATTCCCTAGGAATTGTTGTGGTGCATTCTACTTTTGTTTTGTTTTACCTTTTACACCTATTGAGTTTTGTTTCTTGTTCTTTTGTGCTTTAGGATTATGCCAAATCTTAGATTTTAACAGTCAAATTAATATTGGCCTTGTTCTTTATTAACTTCAATTACTCGGGCTATCATACTTGAAACTTTATCTATCCAGCTCATTAAAAGTCTTAATGTATCTTCCCAAAATGAATTTAGAAAAAAGTTTATGTGATAATGTAGATTTAGATTTTGAGATGTGAAACATATGTGTTTATTCTTCTGTTTAGACGTTTTAAATTTGTGGCATAGAAATAAATGATCTCCTCTCATTCAAATTATTTTGCTGTTTCTCGCTCTTGGCATACGTAAGCATGTGATGCGATGAGATTAAGAGTCCGTTTGGGACTGCTGCAGCTACTATATGAAGCTGCTATGAAACTGACTATTTAATTATTTTTTTTACTTTGAAAATAGCTGTGCTGCAACTATTTTTTTATAAATGACCATTCCGCCCCTGTATAGTAATACTGTTTGTAGCAAAATTATTCATACCAATGTATTTTATACTTTAAAAGCAAAAATCCAATGCATAACATTCAAAAAAAAAAAGATATACACTCACTTAATAGTGAGTTTCATGATTTTTTAAAATTAAGAAAAAGACTATTAATATAACATTTAATAATATGATAATATTATTTTTGAAATACATATGATGTATGTCACGTGTTAAGCCGTCCTCTAGGTATACTCTCCATGCCCGGTCGCTCTTGGCGGTGAAATCTTTCAAGCTTTCTGCTCATTGAATAAAGTCAGTTTTTCGTGACTCTCCGCAGACACTTATAAAACTGTCTCTGTAGCTATGTGCCTGGTGTGAAGTTAGCCGGGAACATTAAAGTCTACAATAGCAATATAAATCTCAAGAGGTACTAGAAGTGTCCGAGCTCATCTTTCCTTAATGCCTTAAAAGACATATCATTAAACATAATATGAGTAAAAAATTGATAAAAGTAGTTAATTAAAATTTGTGTAGGTGTGAGGGCTTAGAGAATTCATTATATCGACTAGCGAGTCTGTCACTACAAGAAGACAACAGACCTTATAAAAAAAAGGTTCTTTGTTGCCTTTAATCGATGTTATACTAAGCTCGTGTGTGTCACATATGCATATCACCAAAAAAAGTTCATTTAAAATAATATAAAAAACCATAACATAGAAAAAAGTAAAAGAATTTGGTTGCATTTATTAGGATTTCACATGTGACCTCAACCAACAACGACAAACTAGTCTTCCTGAAGAACCCATAAGGTCAAACGTCTCATCACAGACCTTTAAAACCCACTAAAAGAAAAACAAAAGAAATGTAAAAGGAAAAGAAATACTTACAAACAGCGTAAAAAATCCAAGCAATCAATATCAAATACATAATAAACATAAATAAAAATGAGTTGTATAAAATACAAATAAAATAAATACTGAATCTCTTTAACAACAATTATAATTAATAATATGATTACTAAAATCACCTTTTTATTATCACATTTGTAATTTATTCCCTCATTTCTGCCATCTCGCTTGTACCTTCCTTGTCTTTAGTACAGGTTTAGAGTATATCATTTTTAGCCTGTGACAAAGATTGTCCGAGACGGTACTCGAAAGTCTTGACAGTGAGATGCTCATGATTCTTGTCCGCCCAACGGAAGTCGTTGTCATTGTGGGAAGGATGCTGCCGAATATAATTATGGAGAACCATCGTGACAATCACAATCAACACCTGTTTGGGTAACAGGTAGGATGACATATTGCGAAGTATTACCCATTTCTTCTTTTAAACATCAAAAGTTCTCTTAATGATACCGTTTAAGGAAGAATGTCTTTTATTGAACATTTCTTTTTTGCCCCTTGTGATATTGCTGACTCACTGAAAGTCAGGTATGTAGTATTTCGTTTTAGGATAAGGTTTGAGATACTTTCGTTGCAAATGATATCCAACATTAACCAAATAGTATATATCTAATATGAATTTCGTGTTTCTAACTCATATTCAACACATGCACAACACCAAATTTCATCCATTATTTAAATTTTCTAGTGAAATTGAATATATCAATATGAAAATCCAGCACCAAATTCTCACTTAAATAGCAATATACAAATCTAGCTTGAAGTTCTTTTCTAAAATTCAAAATTCATGTTTCCAGCCCATATTCAACACATTCACAGCACAAAAAATATTGCTATTAACAAATCCGCGACCACATTTCATCTAATTTTCAAATTCTTCACTAAAACCGAGCAAGGTATGTAATTATCCCAATAAAACTAAAAGAAATCGAACAAACCACATACAGAGCACCTGAAGCATTGCTAACAACAAAAACACAAAAAAATCCAAAGAGCACCGCATAGTACCAATCCAAGCAACATTGTCAAATTGTAAATTACAGTACGTCAAAATCATAAACCAAAATCATTATGGATGCAACACAAAGCATTAAAATCACTGAACCTAGCATATCAAATCAAAAACCACAAATGGGGGAAACAGAGAAACCTAAAAGAGGAAACCAACCAGTATAATGCACACAATCACACAGAAAAGAGAGAAATTGCAGAATGTGAAGAATAGAGAAGAGTGGCAGAAGAGGGAATACCACACAAAACCTTACATTTGCACAACCACCAAATCGAGCCGAAGAAGAAAAGGGAGGGCAAGAGAAAATACAAACCTCGACACAATAACCACCAATCGAAGAAAGCGATCCACCAAATTGAAGGAAGTGATTCACCACACAGAGCACAGAGTGGACAAACTACAAAAAATCCAACGAAAGAGAGCTGAGGGAGAAGATTGTAAGGGTCACCGGAACAACAACTTGCAATTTAAAATAGCCAACCGAAAACAACGCTTAGCCACCAGAGCTATGAATCCACTGGAGAGAGATACCTAGGGCAGAAGAATCACGAGAGAGGGAGCGAGGTTGAGATAAACAGATTAAACGCAAGAAGTAAGGCCGCAGGTAACTGAATTCGGGGTCAAAAGTGGAATAACGCGGGCCACGGGGTTGAACCTGCAACCGCGTTTTAACGAAAATTTTTAAAAACATTGCCGCGACGACTTTTCCATTCGCACCAATTTGCTTGGTCGGGACGTGCCGTGCAAATTCAGTCGCGCTAAACAGACCCTAAAGGTTTATTTGGGGCAGCTGCAACTTAATAATAAGCTGCTGCGTAACAACTGGCATAAGAAACTGCTGCTGATAAGCTGATCGTCTGTTTCTTTTTTGCAATTTGAAAACAACTGTGCTGTAGTTGTTTCTGGACAAATGACCATTCTACCCCTATATAGTAATGTTGTTTGTAACAGAATTGTTCATACCAGTATATTCTGTACTTTAAAAGCAAATATCAAGTGCAAGACATTACAAAATAAAGATAGACACATCACTTAACAGTGAGTATCATGACTACTATAATTAAGAAAAATGACTATTAAAATAAAAATAAAACATATGATAAAATTATTTTTAAAATGCATACGACGTACGTTACGAGCTAAGCCGTCTTCTAGGGATACTCTCCATGCCCGATTAATCTCGGCGGTGGAATTTTCCACCCCATTTGTCCACCGAAAATAACCATAGTTTTTCATGATTCTCTGTGGCTGATGTGAAGTTAGTAGGGAACTTTGAAGTCCATAGTAGCAGTGCATTCATCTGGAGGTACAAAAATTCTCGAGTTCATCTTTTCTGAATGCTTAAAATAACATACACTTACATATATCACAAGTAAAAATTGATAACAAAAGTAATTCATATAGTTTTATGCAGTTGTGAGGTCTCAGAAAGCTCAATATATAAACAAACGAATCTGTCACTATAAGAAGACCATACCTTATAGAAAAATGGTTTTTGGTTACTTTTAACCCACATAATATCAACCCAAAAAAATTATCCAGAAGAACCTTAAAAACTGTAGCACCGAAAAAAAGAGAGAAACTTGGTTGACTTCATTAGGATTTCACATAAAACACCAACTAATAGTAATTTACAAGCAATCCATAAGAACCCATAAAGTTAAACATCTCATCATAGATCTCCAAAACCCATTAAAAGAAAAAAAAATACGAAAGGAAAAAAAACACATACAAATTGTGTAAAAAACCAAGACAATAAATAGCAAATACATAAGGAACATAAATAAATATGAACTGTATAAAATAACTATACAATAAATAGTGAATGTCTTTGACAACCATTACGGTTAATAATATGACAAAAACTAACATTCTCTTGAATCACTTTCCAATTAGTGTATCTGTAATTCGTTCCCTCAACACTGCCATATCACTTGCACCTTCCTCGTCTTTAGTGCAGATGTCAGGAACATCTTTTTTTGGGATGTAGCAAAGACTGTTTAAGACAATACTCACATATCTCGGTAGAAAATGTTCATGATTTTAGTCCGCCCTACGGAAGTCGATGTCATTGCTAGAAGTCGTCAAATATAATTGTGGAGAGCTATCGTGACAATCACAATCTGCATTTGTTTGAGAAATGTGTAAGATGACATATTTTGAAGTATAACTCATTTCTTCTTCAAAACATGAAAAGTAATCTCAATAACACTGTGGAAGAATGAATGTCTTTTGTTGAACATTTCTTTTCTGTCTCGCGTGATATTTGTGGTTAACTTAAAATCAGGTATGTGGTATCTCACATCAGGATAGAGTTTGAGATACACTCGCTGCAACAGATACCCAACATCGACTAAATAGTATTTACGTGATGTGAATTAAATGAATGATATTGAAGGAAAACAAAATTATGTGAGTTGCTTAGCATCAAGTAAACCTGTGGGTGGATGTGAGAAGTTATATTTATTATTCAGTTTTGCAGATTTGAATATTTGACTATCATATGTATTGCCCTCCCAACTGACCATGACAATTTAAAGCACATGTTGAAGTTGCATACCGCATGACATTTTGCATCGCGGATCCACAACAACCAATGAATGTGATCTTCTCATTATTTGGAATACGTGCTTAAACGTGTGTTTATTGGTTGCTCCAATACACTTCTAAAAAGACAACAAATTGTTACATAATTACGATATTTATATAAAAAATGAATGTATTAAATAGAAAAAAATTGCCTTAAAGTATGACATATACTGTGCATCGTGCAAAATCTGTGTGGGCCTGTTCGAATAAAGGATCTGTTAACTTTATAATTTGAAAAGAAAAAGTGACAAGTGCATTCAACTCTACTAAGAAGTGTCTGTAAATCGTTTCGAAAGAGTGCTGAAATTGCTCCATAACTCCTCGCATTGATTCATTCTGTGATAATATGTAGAGGATTATGACTAATCTCTCTCATGAAGTCATTCTGGATGAGCCATGACGTCCATAATTTTTGTGTAGTTCCTTCAACAGATCAGTGAATACTGCCTATGTCATGCGAAATATATTGCTAAATCTCGTTGGGTGGCTCGTAAACAACTTCTCAACATTTGTCCCCAATATATGAAGATGTCATGTAAGAGAAACACTATGTACAAGTTATAATATTCTTACATCAGACATACTGCAGCTGCAACTCTCTTTCTGTGTCTTTCTCTAATTGTATCCATGTATTTCAGTATCGAAGTGACTAACACATAAATATAATTACGAACAAAACCAATATAAACAAATAACATTACAGACGTAAATTGAAAACATAGGGAGGAATGAAAAACACTCCAGTGGCACGTTCAAAGCATCATGAAAAACCATAAACAAGTAGAAATGTCTCAAAAGAATCTAATAAAAAAAAGTACCCCCACCGCTCCCATATAAAAATAACGTAGGTAAGACCCTATGATTAGCAGGTATCGTTATGAAAAAAATCTTTCCGGGTCAAATCTTCAAGCAACTTGATAGCAAACAAATACAACGACATGTCCTTCTAAATTTCTAGAGTTGCATCCAAAATTTGCATAACTTGTTGGAGAGAAGTTGCTTGTGATTGACCACGGTCATTGGTGCATAAAACCACCAACTGTGAGATCTGGCTTATAAGGGAAGCAACTCCATCTTTTTTTAACTCGAGGATGCTTTGACTGGCTCGTGGATTCAACTTTATGGAGGTTCACGCTCGGGCTTTCATTGGAATCACCTGTTTGATCAACTCCCAAATTTTCGGAGATGCCAACAAACCTCTCTTCATTGGTCGCACATGCATTGTTTCCCGTTGCCACGATATCTCTAAACATACGATTCAACTTCTCCTCCAGCTTAGGATCAATTCCACTGTATTGATGTTTTTTTGCAGCAGACACCACCTACAAATTCATATAACATGTTGGATTTGAAAATAAATTAACAATTGATAAAAAATATGCGACATTTTAAAAATACTCATCGACAGTCTCTCTGTCCAGCACTCCTCGGAAGCATTAATCGTTTGATTTACCAGATTTTATCCCAAGCCTGTTGATTTTTGCTTCAATCCTTTCCTGAATTTTCAATCATTTTTTAGATAATCCTACTCATTTTTTAACTGCATCTTATCATACTCTCAACTTATACCTTTTTTGAATTTTTAATAATATTTCGCTAGCCTTCCTTGTTGAAATAAGTTGTTAGTGTATTTGTTAATTTGATCTCATTGAGGCAAATGTTACAAAATATTAATTGTCTTTTTATCTCACATTGCAGATGGACGGGTCCTTTTTTCTTAACTAATGTATTACTAACACGGAGAAAACTAATTATTATAAATGGGAATGTCACAATATTGCAACTAAAAAAAAAAATGCCACAATATCATCACCAATGCCCCTCCACACCACACTACAACACCACCTACACATCACCACCGCCACTAACTCCACACACAAACACCTCTACACACAAGCATCTCCACACACCAACACATTCAAAACATCACCACCAACACCTCTGCACAAACACATCCACGCACCAACCACCACTTGCTTAACACCATCACCTTTATAAATCCACCAACACATTCTCTAACACAACCACACACCAACAACCACACACCAACAACCACCTCCGCAAGACCACCACCTCCACACACAAGCCAACCTACACCACCACCAAACATCAATGGTAAATATAAAATCCTACTCCATATTTTTCATTTGTTGCAGTTACATACAGGGCACACGAAACATTGCTATCAATAAATCAAGCACCCTCTTTCAGTCATTTGTCAAATTTTCGCTCAAACATCAAAGGTAAAGAAAGACACTCAAAACATTGCTATCAACAAATCAAGCACCCTCTTTCAGCCATTTTTTAAAATTCTCACTCAAACATTAAAGGTAAAGTTAAAACCCCACCTCATATTTTTTCCATTTAAGGATACTGCATACAAGACACCCGAAACACTGCTAACAACAAATCAAGCACATTTTTCATTTGAGGATACTGCATACATGACACCCGAAACATTGCTATCAGTAAATCAAGCACCCTCTTTCAACAATTTCTCAAATTCTTACTCCAACATCAAAGGTAAAGATAAACCCCATTCCATATTTTTCATTTGAAGATACTACATGCAGGGCACCTGAAACATTGGAATCAACAAATCAAGCACCCTCTTTCAACCATTTGTGAAACTCTCACTCAAACAGCAAAGGTTATAATAAAACCCATCCCATAATGGTTTAATTGTGGCAAGAGTAAATGCATCGGTTTTGTGTGTCATGTATGTAATTTACCTAAAACATTTCTATGTACAAATCAATCACACTCTTTGATCCATTTTTCAAAGTCTCCCTCAAACATCGAAGGTAATGAGAAAACCCCAACCCATATTTTTCATTTTTACCAAATTCACAATTGTTTAATTGTGGCAAGCGTAAATGCATCGGTTTTGGGCGCCCTATATGTAATTTACCGAAAACATTGCTATCTACAAATCAAGCATGCTTTTTCATTCATTTTTGAAACTCACTCAAATGTTGAAGGTAATGATAAAACTCCGTCCCATATTTTTCATTTGAAGCAATTACATACGGGGCAACCAAAACATTACTATCAACAAATCAAACATCCTCTTTCAATCATTTCACAAATTCTCACTCAAACATCAAAGGGAAAGAAAAAACCCCATTCCATATCACATTCAATCACAAATTCACAAAATCTAAATTCCAAATCATAAAGAGAAAACTACAAATTACAAAATCCAAATTCTCACTTCAAACCGCAAAAGAAAAAGCCAGAAATAGCAAAATCCAAAATTTCACTTCAATTCAAAAATGAGAAAGCCACAAATTGCAAAGAGAAATTCATTCCATCGAAAAAGAATATGTGATATCGTGGGAAGATGGAGAGCATAGTAAACAGAGGGAGAGTGCCAGAGATCGGAGGGAAGAGGGAGAGTTGAGAGACAACCCATTGCTAATTAGAGATCGGAGGGAGGAGGGAAATGAGAGGCAACCCGTTGCCACCGGAGAGAGGCACGAGAGAGGAGCGATCAAGAGAGGCGATTGAGAAGGACGAGTGCATAAGAAACGTGAGAGAGAGAGAGAGCAGCGGTGAGAGGGGAGCGTGAGAGGCTATTATAGTAATATGTCTGCGAGAAAACGCAGGCTGCGGGGTCGATCCAGTGGCTCGCGTTTAACATAAATTTTTAAGAAAAGTGACTGCGCCAGTGTTTTCAAACATTCCATCTGGCGTTTTAAGAACACGCCGCACCAAATAAACTGTCCCAAATGGGCCCCAAGTCGTTCCTTCTCTTCTTTCTTTTATTTTTCCTTTTTAATATTTGCAGTCTTGTCAGTATCCCATTCTAGTTATTTTTCTAAGATCAACAAGGGGATATAGTTTTGTTGGTCTTCTTTATCATTATAGTATTATACTTGATTGTTGTCTGGGATGTTTATTTATCAATTGTTACTTGTCTTCTATAGGATCTCTGTATTGCTGAGCCTAAATCAATTACTTCGCTGTGGACTCTTCTTTTGCCTGAGAGTGATGTTTTGCAACCTAGGTTAGATTCTAAGACTTCTTTTGATTGTGTTATGCTATATTTATGATGCTAATTTTTTATTAATTGAAACAAATACGTGTGCAGGAAGCATCGACAAACACTGATGTCATGTTTGCTTTTTGATCCCATAATGAAGGTAATATTCTTGAGGATCGTTATCTTTCATAGTATTATTGGCTTCTCTTTAGCTGCATTGCTTTGGGAGTCTTTTTGTTACTTCATATTCATCATTTTTTGAAAGGTGCAGGTTTTATTTGTTTCTTGAAAATTTCCTAGCTGCCATGAAATATTTTTCTTTAGTTCCAAGTTTGTTAGGATTTATTCTTGATTACATATGCTTATTTTCAAAACTACCGTTCCTAGTCCCATGTTTGATTGATTAAGGATTGATGTTAGATTGTTTGTCAATCCTAGAACTAAGCCAAAAGGAATGAAATGAACCAAAAAATGAATTTAATAGTATTTGAGCTTTCTCCATGAAGCAAAATGCCACGAAATAATAAATATTGTTTGTTCTCTAGAAAATAATTAAAAATAAGATAAATTCAATGAGGGTTAAATCCAAAATGTTCTCTCAACTATTCACATGCGACTAATTTTGTTCCAAATTCTTGAATTGCTTCAATTTAGGGTATGTTTGGGGCAGTTGTAGCTTATCAATAAGATGTTGCGCAATAGCTGCTACAGGAAGCTGCTGGGCAGAAGTTGTCATAGGAAGCTGCTGCGGATAAGCCGACTGATTGTTTTTTTTGCATTTTGAAAACAACTGTGCAACAACTATTTCTGGACAAATGACCCTTCTGTCCGTCTAGTAATGCTGTTTGTAACAGAACAATCATAACAATATTTTTGATACTTGAGAAACAAAAATTCACTTCAGAACAATACAAAAAATATCATATACGCTTCACTTAACAGTGAGTATCATGGTTACTAATATAAAAAAATTATTAAAATAATATTTAATAATATGATAATATTATTTTTAAAATGCAGCTAATGTATGTCACGAGCTACGTCGTACTCAAGAGATACTATCTATTCTCGATACTCTCGACAGTGGAATTTGTTAGACTGTCAGCACACAAGAAGTTACAAGTCTCCGTGATTCTCTGCGGGCACCTACAGAACTGCCTCCTATAGCTAAGTGACTGAAGTGACGTCAGTAGGGAATTCTGAAATCCACAATAACACACTAATTTGCGGATGACCTAGAGATCCTAGAACTCATCTTACCTGATTGCTTTAAAAGACAATCTATTAGTCATAACACAAGTTGAAATTGATTAAGAATTAATTAATTACAGTTTTGTGCGGTCGTGAGCTCTCAGAGAAATTAGTATACCAGCTAATGAATTTGTCACTACAAGAAGACAACAGACACTGTAAAAAAAAGGTTATTGACTGTCTTTAACCTATATAATCTCAAGCTCGTGTGTGTAAAAAATAACCTAAAAAACGTATCGTCGAAAAAAAAGAGAGGAACTTGGTTATTTTCAATAGGATTTTACATGTGACGCCAAACAATAACGATAAATAGACTGTCCAGAAGAACTCATTTGGCCAAACATCTCATTATGAACCTCTCAAACCCACCAAAAGAAAAACAAATTGAATTCAAATGGAAAAAGAAAAAACACCTACAAATAGCGTAAAAAACTTAAATCAATCAATATCAAATATATAAGGAACGGAAGTAAACAAGAATTGTATAAAATAAATAAGCATAAATTGATAAAAGAAGTAATAAATTACAGTTTTGTACAGGTGTGAGGTTTTAGAGAACTTAACATATCAACTAATGAATCTGTCATTATAAGAAGACATTCGACTTCGTAGAAAAATCTTTCTTGGTTGCCTTTAACCCACGTAATACGAAACTCGTGTGCGTTACATATGCATATCACGAAAAAAGGCTATCCAAAAAAACATAGAAAACCGCTGCATCGAAAAAAAAGAGAGAAACTTGTTTGCCTTCATTAGTATTTCACATGTGACACAAACCAGCAGCGACTAACAAACCATCCAGAAGAACTCATACGGTCAAACGTCTTATCATGAACCTCTCATACCCACCAAAAGAAAAATAAATGAAATGCAAATGGAAAAAAAAACACTTATAAGTAGTATAAAAAGTACAAACAATCAATATCAAATACACAAGGAGATAAAATAAATAAAAACTGAATAAAATAAAATAATATTGAATAAAACACAAATAATAATATAATAAATACTCTAATCATTTTCCTATTACCGCATTTGTAATTTGTTTTCTCAACTCTGCCATATCGCTTGCACTTTCCCCGTGTTTAGTACATGAGGTGGAAGCAACATTCTCAAGCCGTGACAAAGAATGTCTAAGACGATGCTCAAATACCTCGGCAGGTACATGCTCATGATTCTCGTTCCCCTCACGGAAGTCATTTTTCGGGAAGGATGCCACCCAATGTAATCATGGTAATCATAATGTGTATCTGTTTGGAAAACATGTAAGGTGATTTACCGCGGAGTATAATTTTTTTTCTTCCAAACTTCAAAAGTATTCTTCATGACACCATGTAAGGAGGAATGTCTTTTATTGAACATTTCTTTTTGTGCTTTGTGTTACATTTTTTCATCGCTCAAAATCAGGTTTATGATATCTCGTATTAGGATAAGACTTGAGATACCATCGCTCTAACATATATCCAATATCAACCAAGTAGTATTTACCTGATATGTTTAGCATGATTAATATTGAGGGAAAAATGAATTGCGAGAGTAATTGAGCCTCAAACGTACCTGTGGGCGGATGTGGGAAGTTGCACTTGTTATTTTGTGTTGGAGTTTTGAAAATTCTAATGTCATTTGTACTGCCCTCCCAATCGGCAATGACAAAAGTGAATCACATGTTCAAGTCGCATACGACCATGACATTCTACGTCGGGGACTGCAACGACCGATGAATGTGATCTTCTCATTATTTAGAACACGTATATCAATGCGTGTTCCATCAACTACAATATAATTCTGAAAAGATAACGATGAGTTATGTAATAATGTTTTTTGGAAAATTGAATGTAATAAATTTAAGACATTATCTTAGAGAACGACATATACCTTGCATAGTGTGAAATCTCAGTGGGGGTTCGTTTGAACATAAAATATATTGATTTTATGACTTGTGAAGAAAACTCACATGTGCCTTCAACCCTACTGAGAAATATCTATAAATTTTTCAGAGGAGTATTGAACTCACTCCATTGCTCCTCGCATGTATTAATTCATTTTGCAATGATATGTAAAGGGTTTTCGCCAACACCTCTCGTGAAGTCTTCCTGGAAGAGCCATGAAGGTAATGATTTTTTTGTAGTTACTCCAACAAATTGTTAAATACCGCTTGTGTCATGCAGAATATATTGCTAAATCTTGTTGGGTGGCTCGCAAACAATACACCAACCGATTTGTCCTCAATATGAGGATGTCATGCAATGAGAGTGATCTATGTATTGAGCTTTAATATTCGTACATTAAACATACGACATCTGTAACTCCCTTTCTGCGCATTTCTCTGGTTGCATCCATGTAGATCAATATCGTATTGACTAACGCAGAAGCATCAATGAATTGGCTACAGTCATATAAGATTACGAACAATACAATAAACATATAAACATTACTGAATAAGCCATGTCCCAAGTAGTTAAAATATCCATAGCAAAATGAAAAACAATACACAAACTTAAATATCCCAAGCGATCATAAATAAAAAGTTTCTCAAATGTCCCTGCGCTTATAAAAATATCGTAGATACGCCATCCTACGGTCATCAGACATTTTGACGAAAAAATCTCTACGGGTCGGATATTTAAGCAACTTTATTGCAAAGAAATGCAATGACAAATTCTCAGAATTTTCTCTAGTTGCATTCATAATTTGCAGGACATGTTCGACAGAAGCTTGAGATGTGTGGGGTTTAACATTGCATTAAGCCACCAGCTGTGATATCTGACTTCGAAGGAAAACATCTCAAACTTTTTTTTATATTCTCAACCCGATGGCACCTAGAATGACAGATGGACTCAAGTTCATGGAGGTCCGGGCAGGGGACTTTGGTGGACTCACTCGATTGGTTGGCTCCAAAGTTCTCGATTGTGCCACCGAACTTTATCTCACTAGGGGAACATGCATTGTTTTTCGTAATGATGACACCCCCAAACATTCGATTCAACTTCTCTTCCAACTTAGGATCGAGTCCACTGAGTTTAAATTTCTTTCCAGCAGACATCAACTACAAATTCATAACATCTAATTCAATTTAAAAACAGTTTACTGAAATTTACCAAATTAGAGAACATGTCAAATATGTTTACCGTAAGTCTTTTTGCCCACAACTCATCGGAAGCATCAATTGTTTGCTTCACCGGAAAGAAATTTGACATATTCTTGTTTCAATTCCTTTCAAAATTTCCAATCCTTCTTGAGCTAATCCTACTTATTTTTTAATTGCATCCTATCATACTCTCTACCTATATTTTCCTTGAATTTTCTGATAATATCGTCAACCTTATTTGTTGAAATAGGTTGTAGGTCTATTTCCTAGATCACTCTCTTTGAGGCAAATGTCACAAAATATTATTTTTGTTTCTTTGTCCTACATTGGGGGTGTACCAGCCTCTTTGGTCTTAATCATTTTATTACTATGATGAAAAAACAAAGTTACATAATTATAAATGTAATAATATATGCACATGGTCAGGCCACACACCACACACATCACACACACCACAGACACCACCACACACCGTTACACACACCACAATAACACATCTACACAAACATCACCACACACACCACCACACCTCCCTGAATCCTCCACACACCCAACCAACCAAAATAGCACATCCACACCACACACACCATCACACACACCACCACACCACCCTAAATCCTCCACACACGCAACCAACAACAATGACACATCCACACCACACACAACACCACACTCACCATCACACACACCACACACCCACACCTCCCTGAACCCTTGACACACCACACACCCACACCTCCCTGAACCCTCCACACACCCAACCAACCAACAGACACACCTCCACACACCACACCATCACACACTCCACCACACCTCCCTCCACTCCTTATGCCTTAAGGTTCTCAGTATTTGCTCGACCATGTTTAATGAATGAATTAAAAATAATTGATATCCTTTTCCTTTGCAATGCACGCTTTCTAACAATCTGCAATTTTAGCTACTCTAAGGATGTGACCAATATAATTGCTTATTGCTTACCCATGGCCTCTTCCATTTATTTTAAGAATATTTTCACAGCAACTTGACACCATAAAAAATCCAACGCCTGCTCAAACACAAATCCAACTCAACAACAAATCCAACGCCTGCTCAAACACAAATCCAACTCAACAACAAATCCAACACCCGCTCTTCACAGCTACAAACTCCACCAAAAATGCAAACCCCACCATAACACCATTCACAGGTACAACCCTCACCACAGGAACAACACCCCAAAAACAAATCCAACACCCACCGCAGCAAAACCACCACACCGTAGCAAACCACTACACTGTAGCAAACCCCCACATTGCAACAAACCCCCACACCACATCACCACGACACACCATACAACTCCAACACCTGCTAAAAAAAAATCCAACTAAAAAATAAATCCAACTCAAAAACAAATCCAACAATTGCTCTTCACAGCTGCAAACCTTACTACAGATGCAACCCACCATAAAAACATTCACAGATGCAAACTCCACAACAAGAACAACACCCCAAAACCAAATCCAACACCACACCATAGCAATAACAAAACTATTCACAGATGCAAAAAATTGAAACTATCCATTCTGATGCAAACCCCACCATAAAACCATTCACAGATGCAAATCCCACCTTAACACCATTCACAGATGCAAATCCCACTGCAAGAACAACTTCCCAAAAACATATCCATCACCACACCATAGCAATAACAAAACAATTCACAGATGCAGTAAACCGAAATTATCCATTCTGATGCTTCTCAAATTCTCTCTCAAAACCATTAGAAAATACCAACAAAAACATTAAAAGATGAAGCATCAGCAACCATCAAGCGGGTTAGGGCAGAAACCAAAAACCAAATAATCTCAAAAAATGAGTGCCACACAGAAGACACAAGTAACCAATCAAGCAAATTCACAAAAAAAACTCTATGCAAACCAATGCGGCTATTAAAGCAAATCCACCAAGAAATTGTAAGGGATAGAGGGTATCAGAGAAAGAAGCAGACACCCAGAATGAAGTTGAAGAAGATGCACAAATGCGGGACGGTTAGGGCAGAAGACACGAAGAAAATGCATGAGCTTCGTTGGACTATTAGGGAAGAAAACGTGAAGTCGGGATATATCCGATACGCGAAGCCGGGATCGATCTGATACTTGAAGCAGGGGCAAGACAGTAAAAGTAATGCGAAGAAACGCGGACCTCGAAGTCAAAGCCATTCCCCGCGTTTTATAAAAAGCATGACTCGCTGCCCTCAAATGCCCCCACCCCCCCTCCTCCCAAACGGACCCTTAGTCTCTCGACTTTTGCCAATTGATCTCACTTGGCCATTTTGGGACTAATTTGAGATCATCTTTATATTGATGAGAGATTACATTTAGATAATTTTTTTCTTGTTTTCTACACGAGGGATCATTTTGAATCATTTTTCAATAGTCAAAGGATTAAATTGAAATGTTGCAAAACTTTAGGACCATTTTGGCTATAAACATTTGCAAAGCTCTGGGACTAATTTTGCTATACATCTAAATAGTTAGTTGATTATTTTCGAATTGAATTCAATTTAATGACGAGAAAGATTCACAATTGAATGTTATGGCACATTGAGAGGGGGTAAATTAATGTATTAAAAAATTTAAATATTTTAATTTTAATAATGAAATTTAAATGAGTTATAATATGAGAAGGTTTATGAAATTTAAATGCAAGAAATGTAAATCACACATAAAACTTCTACATGATTCGACCCCTGCTAACTTTATGCCTAGCCAAATCCACAGACTAGGATTTCACTACCTAATCAACAAATCTCCTTCACACATAGTGACAATTCAAAATCCAAAGTTTACAATAAAAAAGTTTTATAACACAACTTCTAAGAGGAAATAAAAAAAATAACTTTCAAATTTTGCTTAGCACTTGACGAAATACTTTAACAAATCAAAATTGAAAAGAAACTTTAAGCAATCTCACAATCCGTCAATGACAACTCGTCGTTTTTCTCTTAAGCATTCTCGCGTATAAAGAAACTTTAAGCATTCTCGCATATTTCTCTTAAACTTGAAGATGCTTTGATGCACTCTTGAAAGTTTTTTGGTCTTAATGAAGAATAAAAGTAAAAATATTCCCCGAGTTTATTTTTTTTCATTAGCTTCTTTTTCATTCAAAAGTGCTTTTACTTATAGATATGACAGATTTCATTTTATTATTGGTAATAGCATCATTGTTTTTTATTTATTTAAAATCATATTCAAATTCCTTTAAAAAAATGACAAATCAAATTTATAAATTCTATGCGCCGAATCTTTGAATACCTTCCAAAAAGAAAATCGGCAAACTAATTTTATTTTTCTTATTGTTATTACTTACAATTTTCATGCAATGGTTAAGAATATAAATGAAATCAATATAATTTTGTTAATGCTATTCTTCAAATCACGTTGGAAAGAGATAAAAAGGAAATTGATATTTAATGCTTGGAGGCAACGTTATGTAATTTATATTATGTTATCAATTGTTTCCAAATGTTTCATTTTCGGTTGCAGTTGCTGCAAATAAAAGGAATATAGTATTATAATTTCTTTAGCATTAATGCTTTGAGGAGCCATTGGAAATAAATTCTAATAACAATTCATATACATCTTAAACTATTCCTAAATGTACATGCATGCCTATTTGTAATAAGCCTTGAGCAAAGCAACGTTTGAATATGCGTAATGGAAAGAGCATAAACATATTAATATATATACCTTCTAAGCGCCTCAAAATTTTTAAAACCGTTAATAGGTACAATTGAATATGCATAATGCCATTTAATTTTGTGAATGATGGTTGAATCAATGTATTAATTATGGCCATTAAAAGTTAAATTTACTGAAGTTTTTTCGAAGCAAAATAATATTTTTGTTAATTTTATTTATTATAATTTTCTTATTCATTGAAATGAATAATATCAGAAGTTTATGAAGTAATATATATTTTGAATGACATTCTCGATTTGATCTTAGAAAAAATAAAATGCAACAATATATTTTCATAGCTTTTAAAATTAAATTGATGTCTTAAATAAATTTTGATGTAATGAGAATTAATGGTATCTATAAACTTGTAGTTTTAAAGAAGATAAATTTGATGGAAATAAGATTAAGAAATAATTTTTCGGCATACAAATAATTATAGATATAAATTTAAATAAAAAGTTCATTTTAATAGTTAAGAGTGATGTAAATTTTTTTTAGAAAATATATTTTAACAAGTTATGAATTAGTCAATGATTTTAAAATAAGTTACTAACTTTTAATAAAATAGTTAGCTAATTTTTACTTATAATCATAATTTAAGTTGTAGATGCAAACTCGAGCTTCAAGCTTCAAGCTTACAGATAATCATGTGATCCTAAAGTTTCTTCATAAGAAAATATTAGCCCCGCCAATCATATGTTTGTTATCATAAAAAGTATAGAGTTAATAATCTCCCCTTTTTTGTTGATGATAAACTTATGTTGGTTAGATTAGAATAAGGTGTAAAGTAACCTTAATCCACGCATGCTTCCTAACATATGTATATGAAGAAACTACGCAAAGAAATGTTAATCAATTAATTTAAGCTCCCAACAGATATTCTCTCCCCTTTTTGACAATATCAAAATGTAATGATAAATGAATGTATGGATATAAATATAATGAAGCCAAGTGATTAATATAATCATATAGTAGGGTCTAACAATCCTAATTTTCTTCTTAGTTCACAAAAACGATTTTCATCTAAAACTTTAGTACAAATATCAGCTAATTGTAATTCAGTTGGAACAAATTCAATATTAACATCACCTTTAGTAACATGATCTCTAATCAAGTAATGTCTAATCTCAATATGTTTAGCGTGTGAGTGTTGAATTCTATTTTTAGTTAAAGTAATAATACTGGCATCTTCACATTAATTGATATATGTTCTAATTTAAATCCATAATCTTCAAATTGCTATTTTAACAAAAGTACATAAGCGACACAACTGCTTACGACTATATACTCATCTTCTGCAATTGGTAAGTCAACAAAAATTTTGCTTCTTAGAAAACTAAGATGTAAGGGACGATCCTAAAAATTGACATGCTGCAGAGGTGATTTTTTGATCGACTTAACAACTAGCATTATGAGTATCAGAAAAAAAAAATCATGACACATGATAATGAATGATACCACAACCTAACCTAGTTGAGCCTATCAAATATCAAAATATACGCTTAACTGCAGTTAAATGAGATTCCTTAGGGCTGGCTTGCAAATGAGTACAACCACATACAACAAACATAATGTCATGCCTACTAGCAGTGAGGTATAAAAGAGAACCAATCATGTTCTTTCAAAAATTGTTATCTACTGGTTTTCTAGATTCATCTAATTTTTATTTAGTAGTTTAGCTTATGGGGGTCTTAGTAGATTTAAATTTCATGTCAAATCGTTTAAGTCATTTGTGTATTTGGTTTGACATGTAAAAATGCTTTTCTCTTGTTGTTTTACTTGGAAGTCCAAAAAAGAAATTTAGTTCTCCCCTCATACTCATTTTAAATTCCTTACTGTTCGTTGATGAAACTCATGACAAGGATTCGTTTGAACCTCCAAATAAGATATCATTTACATAAGGATTCACTTGATGAAGTGCAACTTAGGTGAAATCATTTTTAGAGATTTTTACATGCATTGCACTCCAAACATTCCTATTACATATTTCACACCCCAAACTTATATTTTACAAATAAAACACACAAAACATGCCTTTTATCACAAAAGAACACCCTGTTATGATCTGTCATTTACTTCGTACTCCATTAGACAGCGCGGGGAAAATCATTCTCCAACACGCACGAACTCTCTTCCCAATGCACGAACTCCCCTTTTCCAATGCTCAATTCCCTTCTCCAACCCCGTAAGAACTAAATCTATATTTGTGCAATTACTTTTACCTAACCTTCTATCAAGTTTGTTCCATTGATCTAGCTTTGGCACACAAAACTAAAAAAGTTAAGCACCTGTATCAGCAATAGATGTAAAAAGGCCACGATAAATTGAATGAAAAAACAAAATTGTTGTTCTTGCTAGGTCTTTGACCTACAAGTGAGAATAGATCAAAAAGGAAAGGACTCTAATCAACAGGGACTGATAAATAAAAAATAAAAAAAAGGAATCACCAACCTGCGGTGCCGGTGAAGAACACAAATTGGATCCTTTGCCTTCGGAGCTCTGGAGATAGTGGGAGGAAATCCTCTGAGCAGGAGGGAGAGAGCAATTGAAAAAGACTATTGTTGAGGCTGAGAGAATGAGAGAAGTAAAGATGACGGACGTTGCCAGCAGATTTTGTGTTTTATTAATGAATTAAAAATTTGGAGTGTGAAATAATAGGATTATTTGGAGTGCTACGTATGTAAAAATCCCTAATTTTAAATATTTTGATTCTATTATACAGACAAATAGGAATATAAATATTGTTATAAATTTGAAGAGTTATGATTGCGTCATTAAAATGAAAAAGTACCTTAGTAGTTATATGTGAGAAGAGGATATAATGGAGTCTGAATGGTTAACTTCATAAAACTAGAATTAGGGTGATTATGTTCTATGGATTTGGGTCTTGGGAAATAAAAAAATTTTTGATATCTAAGTCGAACATGGAGGAAATAAAAAGAATTCATGACATGGTAATACTTGAATCACATGAATGGATGCAGTGCCATCAGTTGCAGATAAACTAAAATGCATCCATTAGGTTAGTAGATAAAATTACTATTAGAAGATTCGGGAATGGATTCAGTTAACTTGGGTATAACTTGCTCAAAATAATCAGTGAAGGTGGAAGAATATATTTAATGTCTCAGGTAATACTTCTTTGGAATGAATGAAACATAAGATTTCATAAATATGCCCCTGATAGTTGGGTATAAGTCTAAGGAAGATGATGATGGTTATACAAATACTATTAGATATAACCTGTCATATTTTGTGCATATAGTGCTGTAATTTATTGCATGTTTGTTCTCATTATCTGGTTTCTTCTTGTTAGATGTATCTTATATTTTATTTTGCAGATACGGTTTGCCTCATCTTCAACTTTAGCTTCAATGCTGGATGGGCATTCGGTTGTTTTTCTGCAACTAGCAGAGCACAGAGAATCCACTAAATGTGGGTCATTTACAGCACTTTCCAGCTCACTTGGTCAAATATTGATGCAGTTACACACAGGTGCTTGGCAATATTTTTCAAAAAAATTTTCTCTAGTAGTTGTCTGTGATTTATTTTGTAGGTTAATTGGGGCCCGTTGGTCTTTGAATATTTGGTGATCCAAATCAATTTATGTAATAATTTATTTCTTCATCTAGATTTCTGAAAAACTGAATTTATTGGATGTGCTATCTACTGGTCTGTTCGATTTACTGTTTAGTTTGCTATGTTGACAAATTTTTTTGAACCGGTTGCATCTTTGGTTTTGATATCTAAATACATTCATGAACTACAATCTCTTGATTTATGAACAAAAATTTCATAGTACTAAATTAAAATAATGCGTTCCATATAATGATGTGCGCTTAATTTAATCTCCATGTTTCGATCTCTTATTCCCATACATTTATGTAGATGGGTCTACTCAGATACTATTGACCTTGTTGTCAGATAGAGCAATTTAATAAAATTTTGTAATTACTTTTAACCTTATAACCGATAGAGTAATTTAATAAAATATTGTCGTTATAAGAATCTCCATACAGCATTGGAAGGTAAGTTACTATTCGATATATGAGTTCAAATTGCCTAATCCTATAACTTTTTTATGTTCATAGTTTTAAAGAAGTTACATAACCTTTGTAGATATAAAATCCTTGTAGTTTGATTTTGTTCTTACAATACAGGTGTACTGTACCTAATAAAGAGGGAAAGTCACGAGGGATTGCTTGTATCCTTGTTCAAAGTTTTAATATTACTAATATCTGCTACACCGTATGATTCCTTTCTTCAGATTGCTTCTTTTCTTTATGTATGCTTTATTAGTCCAGTTAAACATCTTTTGAAAGCTTTTTGCATCTTTGTGAAATAATATATAATTTGAGTGGTCTCTTTTGAACCTCTATAATTTTGTGTTCTTAAGTTAGTTTTTAATTTTATAATGTCTTTAGTTTTTAATAATTTATAAATACAAATCCCTTAGACAAATTAATCGCATCTGTTTTGAAGATTTTCTTGTCCTTTTTCTTCAACAGGTATGCTCGAATGCCAGATTACCTTTTTTCAAATACAATTTCTTCTGTGCATGATAAGATAAAGCGAACCCTTGCCTTTAAAACGGACAATGTTGGCCTCCAGGTTTTTTCCATTTGAACTTGTTCTTTTTATAATTTGTCCGGTAATCTTTCTTATCTTAAGATCATTTGCAGGCAACTGCTGTTAGTTGCTTGGGGGCAGCACTTTCCAAATCACCTCCTTCAGCACATGCATTGAAAATGCTTGAAGAAGGTATTTCAAAAAACTCGGGCATTCTATAGGCCAGAAACTGCCTCAGTTAAATAATTTATTTGATATTGTGCTCAAATTAGTTGCAACGTATCTTTGTATGTTGTAGTTTTTATTTTAGTTTTGTTGGTAGAGTTTTTTCTATTTACCATGTTTTGAGCTTTTTGCAAAGAATTTTAACTAGGGAAATGCATTCCAAAGTACTTTCAGAGCTATGATCATAGCTTAGTGCTGGAGGAAGCTTATTCTTTTGTCCCTGAAATTATGTTTCTGTCTTTATTTATGAATGTTTGGACCAAGGATTTTAAGCTCTGCTTCCGTTTAGTCTAAGTCATTTCATGAAAGTTTCAATTTCGTTGGTTTGGTAGTTTCAAGAGTCATTATTCTGTTTTGGTTTTGGTTTCAATTTTAATTAGAAATTTAAAACTTAAATTTGGCAAATTCTTTTATTTTATAAAAAAAATCATCATAAATTTAAGAATCAATAATTTGTGCATATATATGTTATTCTTATGGCGAGTCCCTATAAAGCTGCTTCCTTAAATTAGATCACATACCCGGATGCCAATATGATAGGTAATGTGTTCTTCTAGTTATGAATGTAATTAAAATGTTTTATTTTAGATATATTATAAATTAGAAAGTAATTTACATGATATGCTATTGTTTATTTAAGCTAATCGTATTGTCATAATTAAATTTGAATTTAGAAAAAAGGCTTACAGATTTAGTGTATTAATTTGTTTTCGAAATTTATGAACTTGCCTATAGTTCTAAATATAATTATTTGTATTTGGTTAGTTTATCTTTTTCTAAATTATATTAATTTGGTTAGCTTTATTGTGAATGATTATCTTATTATGATTTGTATGATTATTTATTAAAAAAAGTTTGTATCACTTCCATACATTGATCAATTAGCAGCTGTTGCTTGTTATTTTTTTTTAAAACTTTTTACTGGCTAAACAAACTTGTCATTATATTTTCAATATTCCAATCATATTGGAATGATGGTCGAGATATGTTTTGAGTTTTTTGAGCTATCCATGCACATTTGTAATGATTCTAGATAAGGCTATAAGTGCCTAAGCACCCGATGTATAACACGATATTTATTCATAAAAGGTTCATCTATATTTATTTAGATAATTAAAAAAATTTGAAAAAAAAATTCATTCTTCATATAGCTTGCTTGATTATTTAAGTGTGTGAATATGCTCATTCATTTTTAAATGCTAAGAGGTCGATAAAATACTCATTTAATAATAATTTATTTACTTTTTAATAACTTATTCTATATTGTTGTATCAATCTTTTTTTTTTTATGCATGTAAATAGTTATTTATGCTATTAAGTAGTACAAGTCCAATGAAAACATAGTGCAAATAATTAGATGGATAGATTAAAAATTTCATTAAATTTTGTTAATATTTGATAATAAAATAATTAAAAATCTAAAAATTAACATTTGAAAATAAAAATATTGAACAACAAATGACTCGATGCATATACTAGAGATCAAAATTTGTTATCAACAAGATGTTAGAAATAATGTTAAGTGAATTAATGCTTAATTTTATCAAGAAGTTATGAAAATTTTTATAATTTTTAACATAATTATTCAACAAAGAATCCATTTCAACATTCACGAACCAGATATATTAATATTAAATTTCATTTTATTAGAGATAATATATCTAAAGGAGATATAAACATATAATTGATTGGAATTTATTTTCAAATTACAAATATTTTTACAGTCTTAAAATGAAGAATGAATTTTTGCAATTCGAAGGGAATTAGGAATGTTGGATCTTAATTTGTGATTGTTTGTTTATTATTTTTTAGTTACAATATAAATTTAAGTTAAATTAAAGTTGCATCACTTTTTCATGTTGCTGAAAGGGGAGAGAAATATATAATGCTTGTTTTTGTTATTTTCTTATGCATATATTTAGGTGGAGATTCTCAAAATAATTTAGGATATTTTTTATTACTACAATTGAGATTTCAAAAAATGAAGCCTAGTTCGATATTTGCTATCCAATTTAGCTCATTTATCATCATGAATGAAGCCTATTTTTATATATGCTGCATCTTAATTGATATTTTTTTGTGAATTACCACATCGGGGGAAAATTGGACTATCTCAACATATATTTAGGCTAAGTAGTATCTGAATTCATAGGGTAGCCCTTTCATTTTATAGATTTTATTCCCACGGAGGATAGCATTGATGAGGGTTCCGTTATAGAACTTCTTAAATCAACTTCTGGTAACTGATGCATCATAGCAGTCTGTCAATCATTTTTAAATTTTTCTGGAGCACGTTTAAACTCTTATATTCTGGGCTTTGAAATGATTTTCTTCACAACTTTTTTTTTCATTTTATATTTGGTTTTAATTTATTCTTCTATTACTGCATTGTCGACACTATTTTGGTTGGTGGAGTTGCCTGTAAGAAGCTTTCGGTCACCAGAATTGAAATCCCGTCGCCCGCTTCGGAATGACGTTTTAATTTACATATAGATTTAAGTTTAGAAAAATATGAAATCAAACTAACCCCATATTTTTCATAGTTTAAATGAAAGAGCGCTATACCTCAAACCCTGTATCTATCCCGAAGGATAAACACAAGACTTGAGGATGAGACTCGATCAAATAAACTAAAAAATATATGACGTCCGTTTGGTCTGCGAAATTGTTTTATTTGCCGACAAGTTTCCATATTTAATATGAAGAATTAAATAGAGTTTATATTAAACTGAGTTCGGAAAAGCTTCCTATAAGGGCAAACCCTTATAGTTAATTACATCTTATATAACCGAAATCACCTAAGAATACTCTCGATAAGAATCAAAAAATATTATTTTCATGAACTTCAAAAGGATAGGACTTTTCAACGAAATCGGACAAAGAAGTGTGAAAGAGGAATGATTCAAATTTGGAACATTTTGTTGTAGAGTCCAAAGGAGGAAGAACTAGGGGATGCCATAGATCCGAAGGAGAACTTCAACGACTTCCCAATCTACCCTATGGTTTGGTTTTAATTTTGAGGAGAAATTATTCAAGTGTTTGATCCTGTTAATTTTATTTAATTAGGGCTTATATTTGTGTGAGACGATCACACGAATAGCCTGGAAGATATGGGGATTTAGATCGTGACGAACGACAACCTCGGAATCCTAAAGGAAGTTAGGGCTTAGATTGCACAATAGAGCTGTACAAATGCCTAAAGAAAGTTTGAGGATTTATGTTGCACAATGCAAACAATCTCGAAATCTTATGACTTGGTGTTTTAATTTCTAAGGAATGGTTTAGCTGGTGTAGACGTGTTCTGCTGTTGAAGATGACCGTGCTGCCCACAACGCTAATTCCAAGCTCCTTGCCGTAGCACCTTCGAGTTCGATGTACATCCAATTATCTAGTTAACGATCTGCTACTAGGTACTCCGTATAAAACCAACTATTGTCTGCCTATACTAAGGGATGATGTGCAAGAGAAACAGTAGCATGTATGGCGAAGAAAGCAATATATATGAAAACAGTAAGACATGCAACAGTTGTACAGTATATAGAATAACAGTAGAGTGTGTAGTACAGGATAAACAGTAGAATATATGGTGGAAAAGAACAATACAACATGCGGTGTAAAGAAAAAGTAGGAGGTACGACAGGAAAGCGGCTGTAAGAAAGTAACATGCTGTAAACACGAAGCAGACCTGTATACCTGAGAGGTCAGTTGTTCCTTTAAGTGTAATTGATGTGACAGTTATAAGTAGAGCAATGGAATTTAAGGAACGAGTTAGCATGCATCATATAGGAAAAAGTGAATCAATAAAGGAAGCGTCACCTGGAAAACTCGAGGAAAATCGACAAATAATCCATGACGGAAAACTCGAGAAAATCGACGAGTAATAATCTAAGTAAAACTGTCAAAGCAAAAATACATCGGGAAAAAAAAAATTTGGAGAAAAGACCATGAGTGCTTTGTCCAAAAATTTCAATAAAACATATGAAAAAGTCTGAAAGAGGGGACCACAAGCACTCGGGTCGGGGCTAGGCTCAAATATATATTTGTACTCAAGGGTCGTCGAAGGCTACTCGGTACCCGGATGTATAAAGCCTGCCACTCGACTAGAAGAGTGTCTTACTGAACCCAACTTAGGATGGTACTCCTTAGCCCAAAACAGGTAATCAACAGGTGGACAACCAATTTTTAAAAATTGTATTTAGAATTTATATTTTTAGCATGCACATAAATTTCGGGCACACAAAAGAGAGTTGTATTAATTTTGTTTGCAACGAAAAATATAATTTTGTTTGAAAAATGTGTATATGTTCTTATCAAACATGTTCTTATCAATTTTGAAAAGTGTAGTTGTCCACGAGTCGATCACGCTGTCGGGCGTAGGACCGCCAACAACCTAAGAAGGTACGGGTCAACTCCCGCTAGTCTTATGTCGGTGAATGATTCTTTCATCCTATAGTTCACCGGGTCCGTCGGGGGTGTCCTGATGTCGTAGGATGGAATATCATTCTGCTTTACCATCGATGTGCTTTTGTCATCACCGCTCTAAGCCCCAAAACAAAGACCAATCTACTGCGACCTTGCTTGATGGTTTCATGTATAACAAAATGCTATACATGTGCACTTATGTATCAGATATAAGTACTGAAAACCGAACCAAGAAGCAAGGAAATAAAAGAATAAAAATGGAGATGAGTGAGAGGGGGAACTGATCCACACCTAAAACATAGAAAAAATGGAGAATGAATCAGTTCTCAAAACTCATGAGGAAAAGACTTGAAAAAGTAGGGCCCAAGGACCTTGAATCATTCCAAAGGGATGTCACTTTCTCACATTTTTAGAATTGGATCGACCCGAGGAGGGTGTCCTTTCCAAGTTCTATTTCGAGTGGGTCGAAAGAGGCCCGAACCAACACGACGATCACCCACAAATGACCTCCTGACATTGGTGTCCAAACCCCAAAAAAAATCTTCTATGGAATCAATTTATCTGAACCACATGCTCTCCCAAAATAAAACTTGGAAATCTTCCAAACCTCACAAATCGAACAAAAGGGAAGTGGTCCGTGGAAGACCGCCACTAGCACTTCCAAACTCATGCCAAAATTAAGATTTTTCAACCCCCAAATTAATCAATGGCTTCATATATCAAATATATATAAAACCTTCCAATAAAGTCACATAAATGCTCACGGCCGGGGTCAGTAAAGAATGGGACAACAACCAAGGCTCTCAGCCAAGGCCGTCAACATAACAAGTGGCTCACGACTAGGGTGGTAAACATGGCCTAGAAAAGAGAGTAGAGGGTCACGGGTAAGGCTAAAAAACACACAACCAAGCTCCAACTAACTCATGGGTAAGAGCCAGAACAAACCAAACCAAACCCCATATAAGAAGCTCACGGCCACAGATGGCAAGGAGGAGTCCAACACAACACAAACCCACGGGTGGAGGCAAAGGAGAAGCAAACCTCCACCTACTAATCTCACGGTTAGAGGGCAAAACCGAAAGCCACAAGGGCAGTGCCCACCGATCAAGGCTCACGGCCAAAGTAGCAAAAGGAAAGCCAAACCCAACATTTCCAAAGTTTTGCTTTTGATATACATAAGGGAGTGAATGTGGAAGCTACTCAGACCTAACAAAAAGGGCTACACTATCCCAAGCAACCCCTTAATAGGCTCATGGGTAGGATTAGGAGAGGACAAACACCCAACAAGCCTCTCGAATAAGGATAGCCCAAATCACAAGCCAGGCCTTCGGTAAGGGCTTAAAATGAGCCAAACCGAGCCCCCAACTAAGGCCAGAAATAAATCCTTCAAGGCTAACAAGTAATGCCCAAATGACTGAGACACGGTCTCAACCACGAACTCAATCTCCAACCCTTTCAAGGTGAAAACTGAGCCCCTAATGGAGACAAAAACAAAATTTTATAAGTTAACAGATGCAGTTTATGGCAGTAAATCCAAACCCAGCCACCTTTAAGCAGACCAAAAAGAAAAAAAAAAAACAGCAGAGGCCAAAACAAATAAAACCATGCCCCAAATCAACCTTAAATCATTAGGAGATAAACCTGCACATGTATTGGTCTTGAAGTAACCAATAACATATAGATCCCACGCCAAAAATAAGCCTCATAATTAGGCAAAGAACAGGAACTAGAGCAGGCAAAACTGAGCCCCAATGGAGGCTAGAAACCGAGCCATTCAAGGCTAAAACGGTGCCCGAGCATAGATTAAAACCCAAGCCTTAATAGAAATTAAAGTTCCAGCTACTTCAAGGTAAAACCGATCCATTTAAAACCAAAGAACAACTCACATGCTTTTGAAACATCAAGATATGAAGCCAATATATGTCTCGAAAAGAACAACAATATGGAGAACACATTCGGGTCACCAACTCAATTACTCCAAGCATGAAACAGTTTCCAACATATATTTGAGCAAAATGATGCCTCCTGAAGAGATAAACCAAGCTATCAAGACAAGTTACAGGGCTTTCGAAATTACAGAAATCTTCCGATAGCATGCATTTCAGGCCAGGAAAAGCCACAGGGAGCTAAAACCGATCTCCAATAGAGGCTAAAAAAAAACGAACCCAGCAAGGGCCAAGAAACCGTGGCCTATAAAAGCTTCAAAGCAGGACAAAGTAGAGGCCACACCGAGCCTTGCAAAGGCTCAAAACAAGAGTAAATTTCCAGCTTTAATACCGTGATGATAGGCAACGAGAAGTAGATAAGCATGAATCTTCTAGAGCCAGCTTTCCTTAATATCAAAATAAGTTACCACATTCATTCTAAGCATGGAAAATATAATAGCTTCTTCCAACATGTATTTCTAGAGGAGCAAATATGCATTTCAAACTATCAATATAATATGCTTCATTTCTCACTAACCCTAGCAAGAATCCATGCTCAAATTTCAAAACAGGCCTAGATTTTTTTACTTGCACATGCTCTTATGGTGAATATCTCAAAATACATGAAAGTAAATTAGACTAGCATGCTGTACCATCTAAAGGAAACTATTCCCAGCAGCCTGGCCGAGAGAAATCGAAAGGAAGCAAGGCACAGAGGAGGGGAGGAGTACATCTTTAAAGCAGAATCCAACACAAAAGTTTCAGAAAAAAACTCCCAACTCAAACTTTTTTCCAATAGCAAGAGGAAGCCAACCCGAGCGCTAAGAACTAAAGAAGAAAGTGAAAAAGAAATTTGGCAGGGTTTTTCCTCATAGATTTTCGGCCCTTTGAAATGCACTGAATAAAGCTTGATATAGACGAGAGAAAGAGAAGGAACGCTAAAAAAATAATATAAGGCTTGAGTAGGCGAGTGGAGCAGACGCTTGATGCGGGCTGCTCGAGAGGCAGAGGGTAAGATCCTTGCAGAAGATAGGATTTACGGCAGAGATAAGGGATGGGTCGTCTGCGAGATTGTCTCGCGTACGAGAGGTGAGCGCGGGAATGAGATTCCAACGACACAGGAATGACGCGGGCCAGGCAAGCGAACGAACGGAATTAGGGCTGAGGCCCACGGGTTCGAGAAAATGAAGCGTGGAGGGGGTGAAATAGATTTAGGTTATAATAAATAATAATTGTAATAATTAAAAATATTATTATTATTATAGTTACACCTAAATTATGCATCTTTCCCCAGACGCATCATTGCAGTGAAAGGAACGTCTCTCGTAGGCAAAATTGACGTTCCGGACGCGTCGGCGCAGTTTGTTTCGTCATCCGAAGTCGTTTAGGCAACCTCGTCGACGATCGGGCCAAAAACGCATCGCGATCTGATTCCTGTCAAAATCTCGGTGCGAGCTCAATTAAACAGGACGGTGCAGAGTGCGACGGTGCCAGGTCAACGCGTACAGTCAATCCTAAGGTCAAAAGTCTTATAGAGATTCTCCTTGAGCTTCCTCACAGTAGCCCCACCTATTAAGTGCTAGAGGTCAAAACTACTATGCGAAACTTCAAGTCAAGCGAAGAAAAACTCGGAATTTCTAACGGGGAGGGCTCATTCTTCTAGTTTTCTAGGAATAGTCGATAGGAAAGTCTTACGGCTAGACCCTAGGCTATTAAAGAGGAGAGACTAGACATAAAAGTGAGGTCGACAAATGAACCCCCAATAGGTGTGGTCTGCTGGGCGAGCACACCGCCCGTATTGGCGTTGACCGACGAGATCAACAAAACCAACCCAAACTCTTAAGTTACAGACCTAGAAAGAAGTGTAGAATTGAGTAACAACTGCCTCTACTGGGGAGTAACAAATACTCTCGCCGGGGAAAAGAAAATAGATTCCGGAAATAACTATCGGGAAAATTGACGATTGAGGCGGAGACTCGATTTCAAATTCAATGTTTAATTTTGATCTTAACATTAATAATTTCAGAGAATAGGATTGTGTGGAAGGACCGAATCGAGATGGAAAACACAGAGACTTACATCCAATTTAAAAGGGTGACAACGGTGGAGAGGACGGTAACCATTAAGGACATTATGTCAGAAAGAAAGGACTATACCTGTTCCAGCTACCTCTAGGGACATTACGTCCGAACTGGATCTAATCGAAAGTTGGCTACCACTAAGGACATTACGCCAGAAAGAAAGTACTATACCAGTTCGAGCTACCACTAGGGACATTACGTTCGAACTGGATCTAATCGAAAGATGACTACCATTAAGGACATTACGCCAGGAAGAAAGACTTATACCAGTTCGAGCTACCGCTAGGGAAATTACGTCCGAACTGGATTTAATCGAAAGATGGCTACCATTAAGGACATTACGCCA
>NEWO01000433.1:522202-548282 GCA_003013225.1 Phalaenopsis aphrodite | reverse complement strand
TCATCAAATTTTCATTGCTTTGTTCTTTGTTCATTGCAGTTCAGAACCAACGCATGGTTCCAAGGCTTTTATCCATCGCACCAAGAAGGGCAAATTGAACAAACAGATAAAATTCTGAAAGCAATTTCATTCATCTGCTGTAATAAATGGAATGTAGGTCAACGTTTCACAAAGGAACAATATGCAAACTGTATCAAATTACATCCAAAATATGTCATGCCAAGTACACATTATGGGCTGAGCACATCCGGTACATATCATATTCGCTGAAATGAAACGTAGTTAAAGAAGAAAGGAATCCTCTGAATATCCATCACTGGTGTAGCAAACTCTTAATCAAGCTGACCTTCTAAGCCATGCTCCAGGACAAGAGTTCCCTTTGCACATGCCTAGAGGTGCAACCCTCTCATGGCTCGTAAGATAGTAATTCTTCTAGCTTTGGATCTAGCTGAAATCCATATGGTATCTTATTGTTGTCCATTCTTCGGAAGGTTACTGAAACTCTGGGGTATTGTACCACTGGAATGCAGTGTTTGGCGATGTCTGCACCGTTGCCTTTAAGAACAAGTATTGAACCAACCGCTAGGGGAATCTCCACAGATCCTTTGAACTCTTCGAGGCTAATAAGATCAATTTCTTTCCCAAATAAGATGATACTTTTGCTCATAAACGAGACCGTACAGAAAAACCTCACAAAGTCATGATGATCAGTGTGTAGATGTATGCAATCTCCTTTGTCATAAATGTTAATGATACAAGTATTAGGGATACAATCAGCAGATAGTATACTCCATCAGACCATTCTTTGAATCATCCACTTTATCGTCGGAGGTAGTGGATCCACTTGGTCATATCTGAGGATCTCGGGAGAATTCCCTTGCTTATCTTTTATAAAGTTGTAGCAGCAACCGCACTGTATAGTGACTCTGCCCTTTCCTCACATCCATTTTCTTGGCTTGGAATATGTCCTTTTCATCAGTAGGCCTGCTTGACCTCGTCCTTCAAATCAAAAATACAGTCGAGGATACTCCGTTCATCATTTTATGAAAAGACTCTGGTGTATAGTTCCAATCCCTCCAATATGTTGATGAGTTCTCCTTGTACTTCTTCGTAGAATTCAAAATTTCTCTTGTTTACTTTACTCATTCTGTAGTACTCTGTTGTGCTGACGATTGGTGGTTGTTGAGGGCGTTCCCTCATTTCAATGTTGGTGGGAACCCAAACTGGTGTTGGTTCTGCCTCCAGCGGAATGTACGACTCGACATCCATCAGAACATAGGGCTCGGTACCCCGTGGAACGTATTGCCTGTACCCACTGGGACATATGCTTCCTTCATCTGGTGGTCAGCGGTATGAGATTTGTTATCATTGGATTCATATTCCTCCAAGGTACTGTAGTGCTGCAAGTGTAGGACATTGCAGTTCGGGCACTCTACGAAGGCCCTTGCAGCTGATGCACGTACAAGTATCTCGACGTTGAATGTCGGACAACCCGTGCAGAGAACATCTAAAGCTGGTGGTATTTCTGGCACTGGAACAAATCCGGACTCATCGTCCATAGTAGGTAGGCTAGAAGAGGTCTCCTTCATGCGTGGATCATAGACATGCCCCTCAAGAATAGGGGTGAGCAGGTTTTCTGTCTCTTGCTAGCGTCTCCTCTCCTCTCATAGGAAAGCCCTGTGCTTGCGTCGGTTAGTATTTCTGCGCATAGTCCTTCGCAGTGGTGCATTCGACATTCTTTCCTTGTTGGCAGCGACTAGACCTCCTGCTGGCGTAGCTATCATGGAGGGCAGACGGCTGGTCCCCTCCATCGGGTCTTGTTGTAACATCACGTCTTTCCCCTCCATCGGGTCTTGTTGTAACATCACGTCTTTCCCCTTCAGTGAAGAATTAACTCTGGCCCTCAACCTTAGTAGTGAGGGCATCCCCTCCTTTTTCAGTTGGCTGACGACATCCATCAGAGGACCATTGTAATCCATGTCGACTTCGTTAAATTCCAGGTAGAAATCAATAGTGCCGCTTTGCGGCGCCATCTCCTCGTTGAGTGTGAGATTCCAACCATCTTTGAAGGCGAAGATCAGCCTCTGGCCTGACATCTTCCTGCAGACGACAGGAAAAAAATCAGTGAGCTGAAGCTTAGCGTGAACAAGAACAAAACAAAGTTTTTATTAAAGAAATTTTAGTTTATTATTATCTTTTTCTGTGAGAGAGTTATTTATTCATGTATTTATCTTGTTTAATTTGGTAGTGTATCAAATTTAAATTTGAAGACAGGAAAGAGATGATCGTAGCGTGTGATTTTCAAAAATTTTCATTAAATTGAGGTTAATTACAAAATTTTTGGACCCGATCACAGACATTTGACCAAATAGATAACTCTAGAACAATCAAAATTTCAAAATTTCAATTCAAGCGATGTCAAGCTGCATAATATATTTTCAAGTATCGCCCGTTGATCGGCAACATGGGTCTTTCGCCTCGGAAATCCACCAGCTAGTAGACTTCTCTTGAATAGATTTTCTCCACAATAAATGGTCAATCCCAAGTTGGCTCAAATTTCCCACCTATCTTACGGCGTGCAAGAATAGGTCTTCTGAGAACGAGAACGGGGTCATCAACTTTAAAAAAAATAAAAGAACTTATATATGAATGCTAGTATGTGCATGTTTAGAGGAGGAGTTCACCCCTTAATGGTACGTGCAAGGGACACCTGTGTACCAATGTGCATTGAGTTTTTGTATTACCCGAGATAATTGTGATGGTTAGATCAGTAACTGCGTGTCAATGAAATAATATCGGTCATGGGCGAGTACACCAAAGCTTAACTTCCTAAACAGTTGTGATATTTACATTGTTAACCGCTGTGCTGATGAGACAATATTGACCAGGAAGCAGGTAAGAGTCTTTCCACCCTAGATAACTATGATGTTTACACCGCTAACCTCTGTGCCAACGAAGCAATATCGATCAAGGGTGTTAGGTTTTGTTGACGGCGATCCTCTATGTAAAGAGTATAAAATAAAAGTAAAGCAAATGTATATAGAAGTATTGAGTATTCTTTTTAGAAAAGGTCATTGATACATAAATTAGCATATGTAAGATTTCTTGTGAAAATATGAACGATTTTTTTATTCCAAGATTTTTTTAAAAGATATGAAAGATTAACATACATATTGAATTTTTTCTTATGTGTTACTGTAATTTAGAGGTATGATTGCTTCTGAGTTATCTTTAGATAATTCATTATGTCGCTTCAACATTTTTTTAAGGTAAAAACTTTTGATTTAGATGAATAGAGGAGGAGATAATACATATTGTAGGCAAGAACTTCAATCGAAAAGGTATAAATTTTTAATTGTTAATTAAATTAGCTTTCTTTAGTGGCCCTTTCGTGAATATTTGAATATTGTTAATGATAGAAATATAATAACAAAGAATTTATTTTCAACCGTCCGACAGTCCGTTCTCGTCAAGCCCCGGACCGGGTCATGATATTACATGCCTCGTGAACTCTACTTATATATGTAAGGACCAAGTTGGTGAGTTTAAGCACCTAGATGTTTCATTTTGAATTGAAATTTTCTTTTAAAGGCATTGAAGTTCTTAGGTAATTGGTTGACAAAATAATTTTTGAGATTCTCTCGAGAGCATTTGATTCTCATTCCTTGAAAATAAGTTGTATTAGATTAAAAGTATGCATACAAACATGATTCTTCAACAATATTCTTACGAATTCTAATGTTCATGATATGGAATTTTGGACTTGCACATATTTATCAAGTTTGAGCTTTGAATCTTGAAAAGAAGTTTGACTTTTCCAAAATGAAGGCTTGTCTCTTTGAGCGGGCAATTTAGATTCAATTCATATTAGTTCGCGTAGGTTTGTTATTCTGATGTTTAGACTGATTGATGCGTCCTAATTTGGCCTTGAACAGGCAAAAAATGCCTTACCAGTGGTGGTAGGGTTCTACAAACTATCTAAATGGATGACAATTCTGGCCTCACTTGTGCTGATGACCATATTGGTTAAGCAGATATTAGCTTCACGCCTTAGCTAAGTGATAAAAAATGTATTTTGTAGATACATTTTGAGTAAAATAGAAATGGCGGATCAGTAATCAATATTCAATATATCATCCCATAGTTTAAAAAATGCAAAGAAACAATAGGATATAATATTTCACCATCTGGTTTAATCTTGATTGAACTGTTGAAACTTGAATTTATGCTTCTTGTAGTTCAATGTTCATTTTAATTTTTACAACCTTGATTATTTATATTTTTATTGAAATTTATGCTCGAAGTCTCATCTTAAAATTCGGGAATATTTTTGAAAGTAAGATCCTCTTTGTTTGGAATTTTATATGAACATTGATATCATCAGAGATTTTGAATCGTTTCAATTTGTCTCTTTGGACCTTGTTTACTCTAACTATTTACTTGTAGAGGATCTAGTCTGTTGGTTTGTATATGATTTAAAAATATTTTGGATTTATGTCACATTATATGTTGAAAAATGATTCATGTAGCTGAGCCCACTTAGAATCTTGTTTAATGTTTTTGTATTCATCCAATTATATGCCTTGTCAACTCTACCTATATATTTAAGGATCTAGTTTGTGGGTTTAAACACCATGATCTTTCATTTTGAATTGAATTTTTATTTTAGAAAGCATTGAAGTGCTTAAGTAAATTGTTGAAAAAATAAATTTTGAGATTCGTTTGAGAGCATTTGATTCTTATTCTTTGAAAATAAGTTAGTTGTGTTAGATTGAGAATATGCATATGAACATGAACCTGACCCAACTTAATGGGATAAAGTCTTGTTTGTTGTTTTTGCTGTTTTCATCGCATTAAATGTCTTGTCAACTCTACCTATATATGTGGGGTTCTAGTTTTTGGGTTTAAGCACCGAGATGTTTCATTTTGAATTGAATTTTTCTTTTATAAGGCATTGAAGTACTTAGGTAAATGGTTGACAAAATAATCTTTGAGATTCAATTGAGAGCATTTGATCTCATTCTTTGAAAATAAGTGAGGTGTGTTAGATTGAGAATCTGCATACAAACATGATTATTTAACACAAGTCTTACGAATTCTAATGTTCATGATTCGGACTTGCACATTTTTTTCTAGTTTGAGCTTTGAATGTTGAAAAGAAGTTCGAGTTTCCCAAAATGATGGCTTGCCCTTGGAGCAGACAATTTAAATTCAAATAATATTAGTCCGCATAGCATTCTTAGATGTTCGTTTGATCATCT
This sequence comes from Phalaenopsis aphrodite, assembly GCA_003013225.1. NCBI lineage: Eukaryota > Viridiplantae > Streptophyta > Magnoliopsida > Asparagales > Orchidaceae > Phalaenopsis > Phalaenopsis aphrodite. The sequence continues at coordinate 543,021 of NEWO01000433.1, read as the reverse complement.
AAGATATTTGTCGGAGCACACACCTAAATTTATTCTCGATGATTTGACTCATCATACATGCCTTTTTCAAAACAGTCACTTGACTCACGGAACAAAACATTGGGCCATTTGCCTTATTGTAAATGTTTTTATATGAAACAATATGTTTTTTTTTTTTTTTCACGGGATCATAATATCATTGAAGATACGGATGAGTTATATTCAACGATTGATTTGCTTGTCACTTAAGACAATTTTAGAATCTGTGACATGTAGTGAATTAGGCCATTTGATTTTATTCGAAAAGATTTTGATTCACATGAACTCAAAAGGATTTGGAAGGTATGAAAGCCGGTTGTGGCGATCAGTTACAAGTGTTTTCTAATTCAAGCTTAATATTGTTCACATTCTATTTGTCTGTGGGTGTTATTTAATGAATTGAGTTATGGTTATTGGGGAGTTTTATACCATTGCATGTAACATGTATCTGACCCCCATTTTTTTCAAGTGGAACCTACAGATGATCATTCTTTTTTTCTAAGTAGCTCATTTTCTTTCTATGTTTAGTTTGCCTAGTGTATTTTTGAATGTCAAGTAAGGGAGTAATGTGTTTGTTAGTGATCTTCAAGGTTCCTTGCAAATTCTTTGTATATTTATTTCTGTGTTTAATTTGTTATTCAGTTTTTGTTTTTCATTTCTTTAGGCACTACCTGTATGCAATGTCAAGTAATTCTTAAATTCATTTTGCAATTTTAGTTTTATCTAGTCATTTTTTAGGTTCAAGAAATCATTATGCTTGTTTCATTTTAAGTCATGTCATTGAAACGTTTACAATTATTTGGCATCTCCCCTGTGTAGGCGGCATTTGTGTCAAGTTTGTGTCCGCTTGCTCATCAAAAAAAAAAAAAAAAAAAGATATGTAGTGTTTAAGATATCTCGATCGGCTTCTACATATGCAGCATCAATAAAGTTGCATAGGAGCCGTCGTGAAAACTACAATATGATTTTCCGCTGCATCTTGAAAGACACAATCATATATTTAGTTTCGCAGTTCAAGTTTTCAACTCTCACTGCGCCTTGAAAAGAGCGTATGAGTCTTTCCCCTACCACGTCAAGAAAGACATGTATAGCATCACTGCACGAGAAAATTAGAAGCAATATAAGTTTTCCTTGTTCATCAAAATGATATATATAGGTATTTAAATATTATGATACCTCTTTGCACATTGTGTTGACATGGCAAAGACGCTATGAGATATTCCTTTAGGCGAGGCGATGATGAAGAACGACTAAGTTTATTTTTCCAATTTGCTATCATACTTCTTTTTTGCTTTATCTTTCCATTATTTTTCCTTTTTCGCTTTATCTTTCCATTATTTTTCCTTTTTCCTTTTTTGTGGTCTTTCTTGGTTTAGTGAGAGAGGGTCGGAGAGAGAATGAGGGGAAGAGAGAGAAAAGGGTTTTGGTTGGGTGGTTTGAGGAAGAGCGAGAAGTGGGGGCTGGTCGGGAAGAGAAAAATTGAGAGAGATTCTTTTATAATGATAGTTATTTTTGATTCACTGTATAGGTGACTGAAATAGGATGGCGAGAGCTAATGTAAATTGTTTTTTGTTGATGATTCTCAAGCTCTATATTTAATCATAAATTATTTAGTTTGAGGTGAATTTCTAGTATTGGTGTTGACGGCTTCTTGACCATGGCTTCTTCATGGCTATGGTCACAGTCTTCTCAGGAGGATCTTCCACATTTTTTTTTTGCCAAGTTGGCTGTTAATATCTATGTTTTATATTATTATTGTTATTATTATCATTATCAGATGATAACAGACTTTATTTGTTGGGCTCACGGACATGTTCTGTTTGTAGCATTTCAGATGGTAGTTTAATGTTGATGCTAGATAGCAGCCATCTTGTTGGATAAAAATAGCATTTGAAAAAAATAAGAAAGGCTAGAATAGCTGTTCAAAATTCCATATTTCACTTCAGTCTTTAAGACCGGCGACACAGAACCAAACAGTTAAACAACTGATATATTGCATCTTCTTCCTAATAATACTTAAATTTTGATAACACCATACTTCAAATAATAGTGGCTCAAACAACATTTTGTCATAAGGGAAAGTCCAATATTGTTATTATAGATTTTAGCCTAATTTAAAATTTGGCCTTCAATGTTGTTTCCAAGTCTAAACTCGACATTGTTATGCTTAATCCAGGTGCCATATCTCAAAATGGAATGAGTGCACCTTATCTTCTGATTGAACTTTCTGAATTGGGAAGACATCCGGCTATTACGTTTGAGGCCCTCCAGGTTATAATAATATTTAGCTTGATTAGATATTACTCTTATTTTTTAATATTTATGTTAGTTTATTTATTACTCTTGAAAGCACTTGCCAAGGCTCATATGCATGTCAAAATATACTTCATTGTGAACAGATCCTATTTGACTATTATGGTTTAGAGGTTGCTGACATTTGGCGTGTTGCATTTTTTCTGCCACTTAATAATTTATGGTAAACCTGATGCTTTGTTTTGCGCCGAAGTTTCCTTACTAGGATATCAGAAAATTGCTGAAAAAATGTGGGAAATTTGATCTTGAACTGGTGAACGTATGATGCTACGAATGATTTGCTTTCATTTCATCTTGACACATGAATTACCTATTAACTTGTGTATTGATTCGTTTATGCTTCTATCATTCAAAAATATGCTTGATGAAGGATTTGGTGTTTGGGATAATTCATATTGCAAATTCCTCAGTTTGGAGCTGTAATATAAGTTACATATTATTATATTATGATTTTACCATCATAATTAGCTGAAGAAACCATCTCTACTCATCCATTTCTAATCAATTCAGCATTCTTCTTCTTCTGTGTTTGCAGGTCTTGAAAGCCATTTCCCACAACTATCCAAGTGTAATGAGTGGATTCTGGGAACAGATTTCGGCAATTGCCTACAGATTCTTGCATATGCCAGTTACTCCTGATTTTTCCGGCTGCAATGGTGGATCATGGATGGGAGATCATGGCAAAGCTTCGGGCCCTATTAGTGAAAGATGCACGGTGGCTGCTATAAAGGTCCGTTTTTCCCATATTTTAGTTAATTCTCCAACCTTATCTTCTTGGATCTGATGGGGAAAATGGTAAATGTTGCTAATCTAATCTGTAGTCATCCCAAACTTTCTTCCTTCCATAGTGTGGATCATTTCTCTCTTTTTTTTGTGTAGGACTGGTTTTTGGTCATGATTCTTATGTTTTGGAATGATATTGAGTGCTGGTTTGGGGTGCAGGAACCAAATATTAAATCTCTCCATTGTAATGAATCTATTAATAATATGGCTGTGAAAGGACTTGCTGTGAGAGTAACACTTATGATAGCATTATGAGGATTATGCCAACAAATATTATGACAAGCAAAAATGTTGGCCTTATGACATTAGATAAAAACATATTGATGAAGATATAAGTAGGTAAGTTAAAATTGACTTCTCTAACTTTGATGGACAACAGATTATAAGTTCATTTCTGTCTGGAGAATGAATATGAAAAATTTATTTGCTTGCAGACATCTTTTGTTGAGTGACTATAAAAATTTCTGAAACCAAAACTAATTGGGCAAACTAAAATATATTTGATGAGTTTGGAGTGACAAAGTAAGGGATTAGGATTAAAAGCAAAAAGAAAAGAAAAGGGCTAAAATGTAATTGTTATTAAAAGAGAAATATTAGCCTTTATCCTATTGTGACTGGCTGCTTAATCAATATGACTAGTTGAACTAGGGAGCACAGATTACAGTTGATTATATGAATAAATCTAAGGAGATTTTTTTCTGTCCTGACTTTTATTATAAGGAAATATTTTAAAACAATACTTGATTGGATTATTTCTGATTTGAGAATTGACTTTAAATAAGGAATGGAACCACATCATATTTACTAATGTGAGGAGGCTTTTTAAGTTGCTTTTGATTTTGGGGCAACGACCAAAATTTTCTATGCTTAGAAAATTACTTATAAAGGAAATTTTACTTTTTATGCCTCGTAGTTGCATTAATTGGATAAATACGCCTGCTGTTTGTTTAATTAGAAAAGTATGCCTGAAAGCCATTTTAGTAGCACTATATGTATACAAGCCTCTAAAATCAGTCTTACTGCTTCAATTTTTCATTCCAGCATCTTATCCGAGAATTACAATTCTTGGTTTATCCCGCAATCTAATCTCTCCCATGCATTCTAATACTCCTGGTGAGAGTTACTGGAACTAGAATGCAAAGAAATGGGTTCTGGCTTATGATATGCTTATATATATTAGTAATAATATAAATTAGTTACCTAATTATCTCAACTTGCAGCATTTCTCTTCCTCTTGAAGCTTTCAGTTGCTGTGACGGGATGGAAATGGGGAAAATGGAGTGGAAATTCATATAATGCATTTGTTTATTATATATATGTGATTAGATAAAACCAATTTTTATATAAAAATAATTATAATCCATCATAGCCGTCCAATTTTCCACTCCCCGTTGCATGCCAACCTTGGTGGAAAAAAATTATCTGCTACAATAAAACTGTGGTGAACAGTAAAGTTCATAAAAACTTTGGAATTTTACTAAAATGTAGATTAATTAAATAAATTTTACACACTTAAAATTTAATATATACTCCTATATATTAAAAAGATCTTAATGAAATATATAGTGTTATAAAAGTAATTTGGATGATTTTTAAAGGATTTGAAAAAGCAGGGTATATTTTGAAGTCAACTAAAATTTTACTTAGTTGGCAATTTTTGGGTATTACAAAATTCCTCATGTACTTTTTAGCTCTTTTTTACATCACTCTTATATACAATGGCAAATGATGGGATCCAACCTCTCTTTCTGCAGTCACAATGATAAATGATTGATGCTTTATCTTATCTACATCCTACCTCTCCACCTTTTGCTCATCCATCTCCATCTATACATCATACCTTACATCAATGAAGTCATAGGCTGGGTTAGTATCAGGCTTCTCTTGCTCTCTATCTTCCCCTATTCTCTCTCTTTGGCTCCCAATATGTACTAGATTAGAAAAAAGTGTTTAGGGTATATCCAATTTCCTCTTCAACTTTATTTTATTATTTTCCAACTTATTTTGGCTACTTCTCAACACTTTAATAATAAAAGTAAATGTTGCTTTGCCCATTTTTTGTGCTAAATGTATCGTTAGTGCTTCTTTTGTTTTGATGTATGAATATGATGATAGGGAACTATCTACCATATTTGTAGATGATAGGTTCCATTTTGTACATCATAGATGCATTTATGCATAAATGCATTGTTTTTGTGTTTTTCGATATTTTAATGCAAATGCATACTCTCAAAAAAAAAAAAAAGGGTATGTTTGACCTTTTATATGATGGAATGAATAGATCTTTAGCTACTCGTGATTTTGTTTCCTCCATTACTCTCTTCTAAAAAAAAGGACTTTTTGCTCTCTTCTATAGAGCTCAAAATGGGACAGGCAATGTAAAAGTATGTATAATGGGCTCATAGAATTTGTCATCAGTTTTATGTATTATTGTAGGATGGATACTGTTTGGAAAGAACAAGAAAGGTTTGTGAGCTAAATTACAATAATGAAGAAGCAATGTTAAAAAATTTTTACCCTTGAGTGCCTTGCTGTTATTTTTAGCTCAATATCTTTATTCTTTCTCCCCAATCCTCCCTAACTCTAGGATGGTTTCATATCTTCAATATTATATTGACATGGCTCATCCAATTGTAGTGTTCTAGGTTGGGGCATTTTTTTGGGAGCAGTGCTCTCACATTATATAATATATTTTTTAGCATTCTTATATCATCTTTCAAAATATCACAACTTATTGTTTTAAAAAAAATGCATCCTTATCTTCAATCATTTAAAAATTAATTATAAAAACAACATTGTATTTATCATATTTGAGGAGCTCACCATCAACAAAGAAGTATAGCTCACGCTTTCGTAGATATTCTCTCTTAATGCAATTTAGTAATGCACCCTTTATGTCTATTTTTGAGTTTTTTTATCTTCATTATAGTTGTTATCAAGCATCTTCTTTCCTCTTCTCATCCTGCAGAACTCCTTAATAGATGAGAATTCTCTGAAGAGCTCAGTGAACAAAAAAAATTCAGTAATTCCAAATGCTATGTTCTTTCCAATGTGGAACACAATAATGCACCCTCTTTTTTAGAATTAGTTACTGTTTTCAGTAAAGTTGATGAACCATGACATAAAAATTTATATTGCAAAAGATTTGAAGAGATGATTAAATAGGGATCTTAAATCATTGATAATGAGATAATTAGCCTCCAACTACCTAATAAAACTATGTTATGCCATATTCGAAGCATGATTGAACCAACTTCAAAGTTTCTCCATAATATGACCGAACAAAGGTCAAACCATCCTTGAAACATTATTGAACATTCTTAACAATGATAAAATGATGATCAAATTTTAGGCTTTGAATTTTTGTGTTCGAATTTTATGTGAGAGTGTTCTCATTTGTTAAATTTTTTGAAGACAGAATATATTTTTCATAATACAGTACCCAGATACTGCACATTCATTTTGTGAGAATTTTAACTTATGATTTTAGATTTTTCATATGCATAGGGTCCTACGTGTAATTGCATCTTAGAGTGACGAGAAAAGTCTTTTAATTAAGGTTAGTCATTAGAGACTAAATACTGAGTTTAAGTAGCATCATTTTTAATTTTTGATTAACATAGAGTAGATGGTGGGGGGATAATGGCAAATAAGTTTAAGATGTCATAGTTCTATCATCTTAGATTATAGTAGACCATGATCTTCTTCATCAGATGCAGTCTATCCAATTTGATCGAAGTATCCATTTTAGTGGCCATGAATTGCTTTGCTTAAGGAGATCGTGTATAGCTAGGGTGAATGTTTGTCGAAAGGAATAATTTATAATTCTACATTACCTGATAGTGGACTTTGTGATCTTTAAAGTGCACTTAATGATTTACAACTCAAGTAGTTTGAGCCATTCTTGAATTTTACGACTTTTGAATTTAATGCTATTTTCTTACGACAAACCACATGGTCACAAAATCTTGGACATAACAGTTCTTTCTGTGGTATCATTTGACAACATATTTATACAGTCAAAGGAAAATTGACATGAAAATTTTTAATTGTAATTTTTATGTATGCTTGATACAACATCTGCTCTTTCTAATTTAATGTTAAGCCTAAATTTCTTATTCTTGATTGATGAATGCATTTTACTCTTTAACTTTAAGCAGTAAATTTTTTCTTGGTTGAATCTGAAATAATCTGCATTGGGAGTCACAGGACATTTTGTTAATAACATTGTTTTTGATTGATATTTTTCATTAACATGACTATCATTAGGGTATTTGTCCAATTTGTTTCTTTGGACTTTGTCAATTTTGGTTTTTTTCCTGCAGAAGTTGGATTTGTGATTTTCTTATAATTTGAATTGAGTTCAAATACTTATACTTGTTAATTTTATTGTTACTAGTAGAGGATTTTGTTCGCATGTTGAACACATTGTTCTATTTTGCGAGTATGATAGTGCGTAGAGTTTTGTTTTTGAAATAAATTTTCTTTGTAGAAGTATTGAAGACCATATGTAAATAGAAAATTGAAACGATTTTTGTCAGTGTATATTTGAGCACTCAACTCTAAATTTGCTTGAATTGAGAACTCACATTTGATTGGTGTTATTGATTGTTCATGAAGAGGTGGAAATCTTAAAACTTGTGAATAGGGAGAATCATATTTCAAAATATGTGACATGCCATTACTTTATCGGCATGGAGGCTTTCGTAGGAACCTTGTGCACCATAATGGCTGAAATATTTAATTTTAGAAGAGAGCTTTATGCATTTTTCTTGAAAACAATCTTTTTTCTAAATTGGATGCATGCTCTTAAAAGCGAGATAATTTAAAATTTATTGTCCCTTTAATTCACATGGCATTCTTAGACTTTTTGTTCACATTTTGCACCTTTGTCAAAGCATATGCAAATATATTAATTTTGACGATTTGGTGTTATTGGAAAGCGTGTTTTTTTTTGCGTGCACAATTTTCAAAGTAGTACTATGAAATTTGCACAATTGTTTAGTGAACTTACGCAATGCACTCGTATGTTTTTTTTGGTGCCTTTATATGACACTTATTTTTTGGTGCATTGTGATGTATATTTGCGCTTTTCTTTCATGCATTTACTTGTTGCACTAGCATATTTTTTTATATGCTTTCAGTGTTGTTGGTGCGCTTAAAAGATGCATTTGTACATTTTTTGACTTGCTTGCAGAATGTAATTGCAACCTTGTTAATGCACTTGTGAAGTACATTTTCAAGTTTTAAAGGTATTTTATGACTTTTGAGGTTTTATATGAGTTGAACAGTGTCTTGCAAGAATTGAAATAATTTAAATTTTGTTATTAGTGAATAATATTTTGCCATTAGGATGAATATGATTCTTTTTTTATAATTTTGAAATGGTCGCTTTACATTTGTTTGTATGTACGCATTGCAAATTCGGTGACAATTTTGGCAAACTAAAATAATTAATTTATGTTTAGTATATTATTTTCTTCATCTTTATGTGAATGTACTTTGGTAAGGTGGGCCACCCAATGAATTATTTTTCATCCTCTAAAAATGAGGGCAATGCTTGGTTCATTTTCACATTTGCTTGAGTTTTTTCACTTTCTTAGGCATGTTCTAAAGTTTCAAGTGTCACAGTAACAACTGGGCAATTTTGTTAATTAGAGGAAGAGATTGCGAGTTGTGGCGCTAGTATTTTCTGCATGGGATAGTGTTATTAAGTGTAACACCCAATTTAGCGGAAGAGGTAAAATCTTAGTAATTATAAAATATATTACATTTTGGCATTCCACGAATTTTGACGAAATTAATTTTAGAAAATTCTACACGTCGTATCGATCAATTTGGTATGTAACACCCTGTATGAATTACAAATGCGTGTGAAGATATAATAATTGGAATTATATGCTTAATTAATCATTTGGTTTATTTTTTAAACTCGTATTACTGTTTCCACCGACCTATTAATGTGATTCTTAGCTGTGGGATGCAATAAAAAGGCTGATATTCATCGTTTGAGGGGAGCGGCCGGGGGGTTGGGGGGTGGGGTTTGAATAATGCATGTGAAGCTTCACAATGTTCTCATTCCTTTCAATTTTAGTTTCTCGCAGGACCTACGACTCAGTTCCTGCAGCATGGATGGGATCAAACATAATTGATGACCTGTAAGGTGCCGCAATCTCCAATTCGGCGTTCCAGGGAGAACGAGAAGTAGGAAATCCTCTTTCACAATATTCCAAACATTCCTTTCCTTTTCTATGATTCTGTTTTGATATTTACTACAAATTGAGGCATTCGATGTGTTCCTTGTTGCTATAGCTTTGCCGGAACAGGCACGTGACGGTCGAATTGAGAACTACGCTCTCTGGTAGGTTTATTTTACGAGCTGTTGGGAAGGGTTGAGGGAATAGGAACTAGAGGAAAGGGGAGTAAGAAATATCAAAGAATGTTTGGTTATGTCGAGAAATTTTTTAAGAATTCGTATTTGAGTTATGTTGGGGTTGGATCACAATATAAGTCAAGAATTTCATGATATTCTAAGATGTTTATAATCTATAGATTGTTTATATTAGGTGGCGAACTCAAGGCGAGATTAAGGCAACTCGTCGTAGGGTTGTTCCGTCAATTCGGGTGAAATAATTATGCGCTAAATTAAGAATAATAACTTTCTATAGTATTTTTTGGATGACTACATTGATATATGGTTGCACTTAAAACTGTTGCATGTTGTCGAATGCTTGCGATTATATGTGCGCTAGCATTAAACTAACACTTGGCAATGATAATGATTTTCTTATAATATTGAAGTGATGAGCATGTTATGATATGTTTGTTGCAGGTATTCATATCATGTTGATTATGCATATAATCATGAATTGACTATTATTGCGTATTACTTGAATTATGATTATATGAATGTTAGAAGTGTTGTGGTAGACTATTACATGAATGCGAGCAAATACAGATGATAGGGAGCATTAAGATTCCCGACTTCCAGTATTAAGAAGTAGGCTAAATTCAGAAATCAGTAGTATTGGACAACAACAAAAAGTAATGAACCATTGATATTGGGGGGCTATGATAAGTGTTATCTTGAAAGTGGCCAAACCTTTATCAGTAGTTAATAAAGCCTTCGAGCAGGGTAATGGCCCAATGACATGAAACAATATGAAAATAATTAAAACCTACATAATTTTAAGTGACATTCCTATGATTATGATTATTAACTATGAAATCCTTTTGGATATGCCTATGATTGCACGTGAATTGATAAAGTACACGCTTTGCATAGATGCAATGATTTTTTACAGTACATCTATTTTTGCGAAAATTGCACAAGAAGAAAAATATCACCGATTTTTGTGCGACCTTCATGATCTGTTAAGATTGATTTGAACTCATTTTGAAATCAGTGGTTTATCAGCGCTAGTTGAATGAGCCAGGAGAATTTAAATGAGTTGAACTTCTCCAATGAGCAGTGACTGACCCAAGCAAGCAAACAAAAAGATTTTGGCAAGGTATGTCAAATGCAGAACTCTGTAGGGAGAACGTCAAATCTTAGGTCCTGAATTAGTTGATGAAGCTGCATAGAAGATTTGATTAATCAGTTAGATTAAAATCTGCTTAAGATCAACAACCAAAATATTATGACCCAACACAGAAAGCTATAGAATTTTGGATTGGTGATTTTATATCTTTAAAAGTTAGGCTAATGTAAGGTATAACTAGATTTGGTCAAGGAAGCAAGTTGAGTTCTAGATATATTGGTTCTTTTAAAATCATAGAAAAGATTGGTCCAGTTGTTTACAAACTAGCTTTATCTGTTAATTTTGTTAATATTCATGATTTGTTTCACATTTTAATGCTAAGAAAATGGATTACAAATGTAGGTAATAGAATTTCACACAAAGGCATTGACTGCATAAATATTTAACATATATTGAAAAGTCTGAGAAAATTATAGTAACAGATGTTAAGAAGCTGAGGACCAGACGAATTTCCAATGTAAAAATAAAATGGAAGTATATGCCTGAAAAAAAGCTATATGAGAAAAAAATGTTGCAAAAAAAGAAGTTTGAGGAAGAAATTTTTATAAGAGAAGGAGAACTTTAACGCCTAATTGTGAAAAAACATGCAAAATTTTATTTTACTTTTAGAGAGTAGAGGTTTTAGATTCGACTTGTGTTAAGAAAGACAGAGGTAGACCTAGGAAGACTTGGGCTTATTGTATTAAAAATGATCTTAATTTATTAGAACTAAATGAAAATATGACACTAAATAGGACGCAATGGAGAAAAAGGATTCATGTAGCCAGGGTAGTGGGATTAAGGCTTTGTTGTTGTTGTTGTTGTTGTTGTTTAGCATTCCTAAAAATTGAACAAAATAATTTTATAAAATTCAACACTTCGAATTGTTCAATTTGATATGTAAATCACATGAATTATAAATGTATGTGAAGATATAAATGCTACAAATTATAAGTTTAAGCATTTGATTTATTTCTAAAACTCGGATTAATGTTTCCACCACATATTCATGCAATTTTCAGCAGTGTGATTTAGTCAAATGACTGCGACTCCTGTGTGTGTGTTGGGGGAGGGGGAAGATAATACATAGGAAGCTTCATCAATTCTTCATTTCTTTCATTTTTATCTTCCCGTAAGACCTGCTGCTCTGTTCCTATAGTTCATTTGAGATCGAGCAGAACCGACGACCTGTAGGGAGCTACAACCTCCTATTTGGGTTTCCAGGGAGAAAACTAAAGGAAACTCTTTTTCATGATATTCCAGGCATTCCTTTTCTTCCCTATGTTTTTATTTTGCTATTTACCATGAATTAAGGCGTTCCACATGTCTCTGTTGTTGTAGCATTGCAAGAAGAACCATGATATTGTCAAACCGAGAGCTACTCTCTCAGGTAGGTCCATTTTACGAGTTACAGGGATGATTTATATTGAAAGAAAAAAAGAAGAAGAAAGGAGAATATGAACTATCAGAGAAGGGATGGTTATGTTGAGAAGTTCTTTTGAGGTAAGAATTCGTAAATGAGTTATGTTGGTGGCTAAATAAGAATATAAGCCAATAATTTCTTGTTATCCTAAGAGATTTATTATTTTCAGGTTATTTATACTAGGAGGCAAGCTCAAGGCATTACTGAGAAAATTCGTTGTAGGGATGCTCCGTAAAATCAATTGAAATAATCATGTGCTAAATTAAGAATAATAACTTTATAGATTTTCTAGATGCCTTCCTTGATATATGGTTGTATTTAGAGCTTCAACATGTCAAATACTTACGGTTGTTATATTCATGCCGGCATTGAACTAACACTGATAATGATTATGATTTTCCGATAATATAGAAGTGTTGAGCATGTTAAGATATGTTTGCTTGCAGGTATTATTACCATTTTGATTGTACATATGATTATGAATTGTGTTTGATTACTTATTACAAGAATTATGATTACAAGAATATCAGAAGTATTGCGTTAGGTGGATTATTATATGAATGTTTGCAAGTACAGAAGATGGAGAATAATGAGATTTTCCACTTCTGCTATTCAGACGGAGACAAAATCCGGGAATTGTTGATATCAAGTGGGGACAAAACGTAGGGAACTGTTAGTATTAATGTGGACTATTGATAACTACAATATTGAGAGGGGCCTAACCTTTATCAATAGTTAATGAAGTTTTCGGGCATGTTGACGACCCAATGACACAAGCAATATGAGAATAATGAAATCTTATGCAATTGAAAGTGACATTTCTATGATTACGACTATTGACTAAATTCTTTTTGGATATACCCATGGTTGCACTTGAATAGATGCAATATATGCTTTGCATGGATGTCATGATTGCTACAATACATGTCTTTTTATTTAAATAATTTACATGTTTAAAGCATGTTGTGATATGTTCTATCACGCACACGAGCCATGATTTTTATGTATGTTGTTTCTTTTCTGTCTATAAAATTTTTTATTTAGATTCGATTATTTGGTGGAGCTTCTTGTGACTCACTCTATACTAATTTCTGGTAGGGTTAAGGAGCACCGTGGTGAGTGGACAAATGTGTTGTGTACAGCTTTTGCTTTATATAGTTTTAGAGGTTATACAGTTTTTTTGTTACATACTTATATTGTTTAGAATTTGGCAACACTTTATATTATAAACTTGGCTTGGAGACATTATGTTTGTTATGCACTATTTACATTTGTATTCAATTGAATTGGTTGTGCGGACCTCTTCCTAGTAACTTATGCATGGGATGCATTAAATGTAATTTTTTTCCTGGGAAACTTCTCATCTTTTGAGTGACTCTTCTCTGTAGTGTTTCGAAAATATTGTAGTAGCCTAAACATGCATGCAAAAAATAGAAAAGGTGTTGGAAAGAGAAAGGCTTGTGAACTTCTGTCATCGAAAGATCACATAACTATTCAACGATTTTGACTATTTGATAAATACTGAAGGTTTCATACCAAGTATATTTTTCTTTGAAGCAAACATTCGTGCATATTTCTTTAAAAAACGAACAATGGCTATATTTTTCCATCTTTTGCTATTATGGGATATATAAAGCCAAGTTTCCCTTGAAGTTATGTACTGCAAAGATATTTTTGTTGGCCAAAGTACTCATACTCATTTTGCCGCTGGCTTTCTATATAAAGAAGGTAGCATTACAATTAACAAACATACTGAAGAAATGTTTGTTGCTACATCATGTGGCTCTACAGTTTTTGTTAAAGCTTGTTTTGAATGGATCACTTTGTGATTGTATGTCCCGTTAGAAATACACATATTGATGTTTAAAAGGAAGATGATGAGAAGAATGTCGGAGATAATGTGCATGAATTCAATGTGGATATTAATAGAGAAGAAGAAATGAGCAAGTGAGCATATACTCGAGGGAACACTAGAAAATAACAAAATAAAAAAAAGAAAGAGCAAAATTTACTAAATTATCGAGTGACTTCGATGCTTGTCTACAATTTAAATTTTCTCTAAATTTTGTATAAGATTTCTTTTTTTTTTGTTTTTTTTGTTTCTTGTGGTCAAAGTAATGGGATGAACTAAAAATGTTCTTAATTTGTTTGGAAAAGTTGAGCTTATTGTATAAAAAACGATCTTAATTTGTTAGAACTAAATGAAAATATGACACTAAATAGGATGCAATGGAGAAAAAGGATTCATGTCGCTGACCTTACGTAGTGGGATGAAGGATGAAGGCTTTGTTGTTGTTGTTGGTCAAAGTTTATGGCTATTTTTAAAATTTTTGGTTTTGGAGATATTCTAGTTGCATAGGTTCAATTTTTTTTTTTTAAAGTTCTCACTGAATTTCAAAGCGCATATTTAGGGGCAGTTAAGTATCATAATTCATGAAAATTTATATAAAAATTGGATAACTCAATCTAATTTTTCTAGCTTTCAGCTGAGGAAGCTGCTAGGATTTTTTTTTTTTATGGAAGTAAGAAGGTTTTGAACTCCCCTTTTGTTTCATTTATCTTCCTTCCTGCTTTCCTTTATAAATTTCTTACTCGCAAGTATTTTGACCAAATAATGCTGTAACTTTTACCGATTGTGAAGTTTTTATAACTTATTAGCCACTAAAGTTCTGCAGAGAATTTTTGAGGAGAGAGAAATATTATTATTTTTTTGCACGACTAATGCTGAATTTTTATTTTCTTCGATCATCTGAAATTAAATTGTGATTCAGGTTATTGATGAGTGCCTCCGTGCAGCTTCTGGATTCAAGGGAGCAGATGACCTTTTAGAGTTTAGATTTTTGGATGTACAACTTATGTCAAATACAATCAGAGAGAAGAGGGTTGCTTCCGCCCCTTCATATCAATTTGATATTTCAGATTCTTCAAATAAAGATCCTACTGATTACTCTCCAGCAGTTATGCAATGGTCTGAGGTTATACGGAAACACCTGCCTCTTGCTATATGCCATTGTGCACCAATGGTATGTAAATCTCTTTTGATGCTCGTCTTTATATATTGTCTTCTCTATGCAGTATTTTAAGGTTTCAAAAATCTGATAGCAAGATCTAAATGTGAATGCTATTTATATGAAATTTCATTTTTGCATGCATCTACTTAATGAACTGGAAAATTAATGCAAACAATGCATGCTCAGTTACTACACAGATAGCCCATGGCAATGTCATTGCGTTATTAGCACATCAACTTTCTCCCAGCTACATCTACACACAAAAAGAACCTGTAGTGTTGGGCACCTTAAAGAGATAATGTGCTGAAGCAGTGGGTTGGATAGATAAACATTTTATTTAACTATATACAAATTAAATTTCAATATGATAAATTTTTTGTATTAACCTAATTGTATACCTTTTCATTTGAAGTCCATTTTGGAAGCGTTCATACATTTTATTGATCCATGCTACTTCTGCATTGCAAGAAAAGAAAACATGGAAAGCTTAGAAGGATCAAAATTTGGAGATGTTATGATTTCAGTGTATCTTTTATTCCTTTTTTATTTCATTCATATTTCACTATTTCTAATTAGGTGTTTTTGTAATGGAATTGTTTATGTGTTGCTATTTCCCGGTTTGAGAAGACTTTTGATTTTGTTTATTTTATTTGGAGATGTTTTCTCCTAATTATCATTATTGGAATGCTGTATCCTTAAATTTCTTCTAGCCGTTATATCTGTAACCTGGTAGGATTGAGGTGTTTATGCTCCATTTTGCTCCGAGGCTTCATTTGTCATCCAACTCGTAGCCAATTGCTGTTCACAGCAAGACAACCACTTTTATCATTTTCGATTCATTGTCCTGCCTTTATCCATGCAACAATTTTAACTTGCACCCTTATTCATACTTGCCACAGTTTTTCATGATTTTGCTTATTGTTTTTTGTTTTTACAGTCGCCAAACATGCTCTATCCCCCTCCAAATATCGTTGATCGTCCAAAATTTCATCCCTTATTATTTCTCTACGTCCTCCCTGTCAGGCCCGCTTTGCGAACGCCTTGGAGCCCTATATTGGTGTCATTTGTTTTGCTTAATGTCAACAATGAGGCTTTGTTTTCAGGTTTGTGTTCACCTACACCTCTCAATAGTCATCCCTAAGTGTGCCACAGTTGTCCGCAGTTTTATTTATGATGGATTCTATAGGCTAATACATCATTTCTCATGACTTTCACTCTCTCCTTTTCTTTTTTTGACAATATGTGTGGAAGTTTCTTCGCAGCCAGATAAGTGTACCAGTATTTATTTCTTTTTTCAACTTTGCTAAATCTTGTAAAAGCTGGTTGCTATCTTTTTTATTAAATATTAAAAATATATTGGTATTTAATTTAAGCTTATTATCCTTAATTTTTTATAAATAGCTTATTATCCTTATTTTTTTTAAATAGCTTATTATCCTTAATTAATAATATAAAAAGATAATTAAATAGTAAAATTAGATTGTGAGCAAAACGAATCATGCAAGTAAATTTTATATGCCTCTAAAATCAAATTATTATAACTAAAGTTCTAAATATCTATCTGAATATAATTTTGGCTCTTCCACGCTCAAATCAAGATCAAAATTCAGGTATCCAGGTATCCAATGTACAATCCATATAAGTATCCCTTTTACACGTTTGTAGAACCAATGCACCTATTTAGTATATATATATTAGACAATTCAATTATACATTTTTTGTCATGAAAACTGATAGAATATATCATATAGCTTATAAATCCAACAATTTCCTTCTTTTTGCTGACGTCAAATATAAGTTTGCAATAAATAATCTCCAGGCTTAAGCAATCAAATGCACTTGCAGATCCACATTTGTTTCTGGATGAGATTGTAAATCTGCAAGTGTATTTGATCGCTTAAGCCTAGATTATTTGTACCCTTACGCTTGATTTTTGTTTGGGCTTCTTGATTGATGTTTGGGGCCTATCAAGATATTTTTGAAAGTAGATTATTCATGGATTTTCTCACAATGTAGATATTATATGAATGCTTTACCAATGCATATGATTAATTTATCTATATGCTTTAATTCCCTTGAGGAGCCTCCTATTAACCTAGTTTGGGTGTTATTCCTCATCTTCATGTCTAATATTGATCCATCTACATTGTACTCTCAAGTTATAATTTTTGTCAATTTCATTGATTCTTTAAATGCTAGATTTTCTTGACTGTCTATGAATTACATTTTTGCTAAAATAGATGTTTCAACCCCCTTTGTTTTGGAGATGTGGATTGATACTTATCATATGGCGATTGCAAAAAAAAGGAATTGATGGTTTGCCTCATAGTTTGTCTTGCAAAATCTTTGGTTTTGACTATATTTATTGCTTAAAGACCCATTTAGATTTGAGAAACTTTCTATCCATGAGTCCTATTGGTTGGGGTTTGCTTTCTTGATCACAACTTGGGCATGAAAGATTGATGTTTAGTAAATTCTCATGAGCAATTAGAGCCTACCAACTTACTGCTTGCTCTCACAGACTTGCCCCCTTGGGATTGTTCACATGCATTAGAGACTTATTTAGATTTCACCTTTTTTTTGTGCCTTCACTTGATGCTGATGGTTTATTTGATGTTGACATCCCCAATACTATTTTTTTTTATTTTTTATTTTTTTTTATAACTTTAGATATGTTTGTTGGGCCTACTGATATTTTAAGTCTTTTGTCTGGAAAAATTATGCCAGCCATCTAAGGTTCACAGTTTCTGCTACTATTTCTTAACATGTTGGTGCAACTATTCTCCCCAATGGTACCTACGATTGTGCTTCTTAATGATCCAAGCTCCTTCTAGTCTCAAATTTTTATCAGAAGTTCATCTCATTTGATGGATAGAACTTTTCAGCTTGTGTTTTCTGAATGAGGCATAAATTAAAAATCTTTTTGCCTCTTTCATCTAGGTTCTACTAAATTTCAAGCTAGTCACAATAACTCATGAAGAATTTCGTATTCTCGACTTTGGTGTCTGGTTTAGTCTTGGTTCTTTTGTCTTGTATAGACTTTAATCCATCAACGTCATAGCTTTTTTGATACGACCTGTTTTGATGCCTTAAGCCTTTCAAGGATTATTGTGGATTCATTTTTTCCCCTCCATTTATTCTGGGTCTGAGCTTTCATTTTCCCATGCATAATGCACCTTTTAGGCTGCTCGGCACTTGAGCTTTGTTACATCAATTTTATGTGGTGAAAAACATGTGCGAGTTTTTGTGTAATTAGCAGCATTTTTAACATGTCAGTTTATGCCTTTGTTTATTTCTATGCTAGGTGAGGGCTGCAGCATTTAATTGTTTTGCCGGATTGACTTCCTCAGTTTTTTCTATGCTGAATGAAGACATGCAAGAATCAATTATATCTTCTACTGTATGTTTGTTACAGTTTGCTGCTCACCTTTTGTAGATATCATTTTTTTTATCGAGATGAATGTGAAAATGGGCATCGCTATGCCTATTAATTTCGTGTCTCTTTAAATTACCATGTTCAGGTTTCTGCAGCACTAAATGACAAGACTCCTTCCATCAAATCGGCTGCTTGTCGAGCAATTGGTGTTCTGGCATCTTTTTCACAAATTGTTTATAAGTACGAAGTAAATATACTTTTATCAATGGCAAAGCTTTATTGATTTTTTGATCTGCTAATATGGTGTTGTTTTTTTAGTGGATGCTTGCTGGATAAATTTATCCGTGCAGCTGAGCTTAACTGCCATGATTCTACAGTTTCGGTACCTTCCTCTCATAATATGTTCTTTAACATATTGTTTTGTTCATTATTATCTCCTGTAGACCTTTTACTTGATCCAAATATATGTTTTGTAGTTTTACCTGATCATTGTCACGTTTGCTGCTCAGGTGCGTGTAACTGCTTCCTGGGCACTAGCTAATATATGTGATTCTTTTCGGCATAGAGCAATTGAGCTTCAATTAGACTCATGTTCAGGTAGATTTTGTGCCGATATGATTGGTATTTGCATATTTTGTCAGCAAAAATTCATAATATTGAATTTATAACCTGCAGATGAAACAGCTGAATTTGACGCACTCTCTCTTGTAGTTGAAACTGCTTTACAATTGACAAAGGATGGTGATAAGGCAAGGATTTTAAATTGCTGTTGTCTAATTAATGCGGGGTTTTGATCTACTTATTATCTGGCTTAATACCTACTTAAGAATGTTTGTGTTGCTACATTTGGATATATTTCTGATAGTTTATATGAGCAACTTTATTTAACTCAAATCATGGAATGCTTCATTATTATTTGTAAAGAAAAGGATGCAAGTTTTAGGTTGTGTATTGATTATGAAGAACTAACTATGGTCACTAATAAGAATAAATATTCACTCCCTACGTTTGATGATCTTTTCAAGCACTATAGGGGCTTTTTACATTTTCAAAAATTGTTATCATCATTTGAGGATTAAATGAGAGAATATAAGGAAGACAATATTCAAGATCTGATGTGCACTATGAATTTATGGTAATGCCGTTTAGATTAACTATTACGCCATCACATTTTATGGTTTTAATGAGTTTAATCTTCAAAATTTGGGTATATTTATGATTGTTATATGGATGATATTTTTGTGTACTCAAAGAATGATGGTAACCATTCATATCATCTTCATGCCGTGCTACAAGTTTTGAAGAAGAATAAGTTATATACAAAAATTTTTAAGTGTGAATTTCGGATTAGTGACTTTTCTTTGGCATTTGATTAGTGAAAATAGTTTCTCAGTGGATCAAAATTAGATCAAGACTACTATAATATAAATCAACAGGATTCTAGGTAAAAGCATCCATAACTAAAGCAAAAAGATATGGGCTTAAAGCCTATCCCTGATGTAATCCAACAGAAATAGGAAAATTTTTAGTCAATCCTCCTGCTGTTCGAACACAAGTAACTGCTTTAGCATACATATTTTTAATGACTTGAATGTGTCATATCAACACCTTTCTTCTCAAGAACTCTCCAAGGAATATCTCTTGGAACCTTATCATAAGCTTTTTCTAAACTAATAAAAATCATATGTAGATCCTTTTTATTATCTTTGAACTTTTCCATCAAACCTCTCAATAAATGTATAGCTTCCATAATAGTCCTGTCCGACATAAATCCAAATTGATTAGGAAAAAATCTTTGTAATGCGTTTTGACATATGTTCAATTACCTTCTTCTATTATTTTAAAGTATGACACATCAACTTAATTCTTCTATAAAATGCACACGTTTGTGCATATCCTTTATTCTTAAAAAAATGGGGACCAAAATACTCCTCCAGTCCTCAAACATCTTTTTAGTTTTTAAAATAATATTAAAAAGTTAAGCCAAGAAACTCCACTCCCAAATATTCTATATATTTCTACGCTTCAATTGGGATATTATCAGGTCCTATAAACTTTCCACCATTTGTTTTCTTTAAAGCCACCTCAATTTTTTTTACTAATGCGTTGATAAGAATGAAACATTTTATTATTATTAATGATATTAAGATCACTCATGTTGATTGTATTTTCAGAGACTTAATTAAAAAATTTATTAAAATAACTCACCCACATATGTTGAATATTATTTTCTTAGAAACTTACTTTTTGATTTTCATCTTTAATACACTCTACTTGAGTTAAATCTTTGCTTTTTTTTTTCTCTTTAATTGGCTAGTTTATATATATATATATATACATACATACATACATACATATATATATATATATATATA
>NEWO01000433.1:480662-504990 GCA_003013225.1 Phalaenopsis aphrodite | reverse complement strand
TATATATATATATATATATATATATATATATATATATATATATATATATATATATATATAAAACTGAATCATCTGTTTTTTGAGTGTCATTTTGCTAAAGTAGTCTGACATCGTATTGGGTGTTTTTTTGGGATACACTGGTCTGCTAATTTGAACTTTAAAACTGCTATGGAGATTTGGAAGGGTTTGGAACCCTCTTTTACCAAGTTTTTCTGTTTACTGTTAATTATTTTATGGTTCATATGGATGATAAGAAACAGTCATAAATATGAAGCGACTGGATGCACCGCCTCTACCACATACATCTTAGCGATTGCTTATTTCAATAAGGCATGGAAGTCCTTCTCTAGACATGATGTTACTCCTACTGTAGCTAAGGGTAGGAAACTCATTTTGATTAAATGGGCACCACTCCCTCATGGTTGGTTTAAAATTAATGTCGATGGGAGCTTTTCTAATGCCTATACGGGTATGGGTGGAATTATAAGAGATGTGCATGGAAGATGTATAACTTATTTTGCCTCCCCTTGTATTGCTACCTCCTCTCTTAAGGCTGAGACTTCTGCTGTGCTTGCTGTGCTTCATGTGGTTATTGCTTTACAATTAAATGACATTGTGTTGGAAACTGACTCTGAAACTCTGCTTAATATACTTTTGGCAAAAGTTAAACCTCCTTGGTATATCAATGTCTTGCTGAAAAGAATAAGGATCATAATTGATAGCCATCATTTAAATATTTCTTTTTCTTTCATTTATAGAGAAGGGAACCAATCTGCTGATTGGTTGGCCAAATGGAGGGTGCAAAATGCTATTGTTGGAAACACGCCTCCATCTTTCTTACATAAATTTATTAAAAATGATCTGGAGGCCACATATGTTCGCTATTGAGATGTTGCCCCCTATCTTGGTTTTCTGGTTGAATGCCCTTTGATTTTCACATGATTGTTGGATTTGGGTGTCTTGGATGTTGGTTACACATAATCGGTGGAGTCAATTGGAAATTAGCTTTCCTACATTTTAAATTTGCTCAATTTCTTTTTAGTTTTGGAGTTTGTTATACATGTACGTTTTGGGTATGCTCTTTTTGCTGGTATACATTTTGGGTTATCACATGTATATTTTGTTTTATTTTGCGTGGTGTTGTAATGCGGATAGTGAAACTTCTAGGTCTTCATGTTTGTTTTATCTCTAGATGGGGATCCACTATCCCACCCCAAATTTTGTAACTTTTTTTTGATTAACACGTAATGAGCCACGAGATGCTCTTTATATATATATATACATATATATATATATATATATATATATATATATATATATATATATATATATATATATATGACTGTTATCACATCAGATTAACAACTATTATCGCATCAGATCATTTCCTTTCCTCGTTGCGTCTTCTCCGGCGTCGTTCCTTGCTGCATCTTCTCTGTTTGTCGTCGACTCGGTCTGCTTTGACTTCGATTGTGCTCGCGTCTGCGTCATTATTTCGACGCCGACACAGTTCGCGTTCGCGTCATTTTTGTTCGATTTCGATGCCGACAGGTTTCGCACACTCGTGCGCCCCTATTCTGCGGTTCGTGTCTACTGCGCGACTGTTCCGCAGTTTTGACATCTGCGACTACGCCTCGACTTTCCTCTGCTTGTCATTTCTGCCCTCTGCCATACTTGGCAGGGCTTCTCCTTGATGTGATGGAGTTTCTTTGTTCTTCGGTTGAACCTCACAAAATCTCCTTTGCCCACGTGGTGGGTAATCCTCAGGTGGAGATGACGGTTATATTCCCCACAAGTTATAAAGAATATCGTGATGGTACAAGTGATTGACATTTATTAAGAATGCAAACAGGAAAAGTGAGAAAACAACACTACTTTTTGGAGTTAGAAATTTCAACATTGACCGATAAATTCAATTTTGTTATTATTAAAAAATTTAGTGAGGGCACCCACCTATGTAAGTTCTCAGGAAAAGTTTTGATAATCTTAAATTAGCAGGAAAGTGGAAAGTGGAAAGTGGTGCTCATGGATAGAAGACATGTATTGATTCAATTAACCATGACTAAAGACTACACTCGGATTTTCTTCAAAAAATATCATAGTATTGCTGATAATTCAATGAAGTTACTCAAGTGGTCTCCTGATTTTGACCCAAATCATGAACCTTCTACTGTACCGGTATGGTTTAGTCTACCTGGTCTCAAGCTACACTTTTTTCATAATCAGGTTCTTTACTCTATTGGGGCCATACTTGGGGACCCTATGAAGCTAGATATACCTACCTTCAACCTAACCAGACTTTCTGTGACTAGAATACTTGTGGAAAAAGATATTACTTTACCTGATGTTACTGAAGTTTGGTTGGGCACAACTCATAATGGATATTGACAACAAATCTTCTTGGAGCATAACCGCCTTACTGTTCTCATTGTAAGATGTTTGGGCATACCCTTGATAAATGCCATAAGTTTCATCTTAATTTGAAATCTAAAGACTAAGTTAATAAGGATAAATCTAACCCTACTGCTCTGGATATATCTGTTCTATCTGGAGAGAAACTCTCCATAGAACATGATTTGGTGTCTGATTTAATTGCACTTGTGGACCCTCCCCCTGAAAATACTGTTTCAGCGATCAATGAGAAGCTGGATGACCTTGTTGAGCAACCTACACTTTCAAACCGTATTGAAAACAATACTGAAGAACCACTACCTACACAGACTGATAATCAGGAGAACCTTGCAACTCCCCATTTTTCAGAAAGTATTAGGGGTAGAGACGACAACTCTTACCTCATATACACTTGAATTTCTTGTGGACACAATTGTTGGCAATCTTTCTACTGCAGCACTGCCACCTCATTCGAATGCGCAACAATCTTCAGATGAGGATTGATAGGTCTACACTTCCAGGAGGAGGAAGAGAAATGGTGATCTACTTGAGCTAAGGAATCTAATGGATGATATTTTGGTTACTTCGGGCAATGATACACACCTCACCAATTTGTTAACTGGTTCCCTTCCGAGAACTAGAGGCTGAGGCAGAACTAAATTGGGTATTCCTGATTGATCTTATATGTACCATCTACTTTTGGGTTTTTATTTTTCTTTTTTGTGTGTTGTACCATGTGGGCTGAGTGCATATTTGGGCCCACTCATACAACTCATATATATATACCCTTTTCTCTTTAATATAATTGCCCTTGGACTTTTTATATATATATATATATATTATTTTATTTTTATTTTATTTATTTTATTTTTTTTATGAAAAGACTAAATTGATTGATAAAAAAGAGAGGATACAAATATTTTAGTGCGTGGGTACAAAGAGTCTACTCACAGGGATTACAAACGTATTCCAAAAAAAAAAAAAAACAAAAAGGAGCAACTCCTCATCATTGTGGGTGTATTCGGTGGATCTACTGCTTTCCCTTCCCCTAGATCTAGGGAGGGAGTCCAGCAGCATACTGATATGTTGGCTTCCTCTTGAAACAATGATACAATCATCTTGAGAGTTATTGAGAACTGACATTCCTTTCTTCCTCTTAGATTTGTAAACCTGTCAATCATCTGTCAGAGGTAGTTTCGTGTGAACAATAGGTAGATCTTTGATGGAGGTAAGCTGCTGATCTGACTTAGCCTGCAACACATCTTGATCCTGACACTCTGCATAACTTGAGTACCCTCTTCTCTCGCAATAGGTGGTTCCAAGGCACTTCGGCTAGCATCAACTACAACAAAATTTGTTGAATTTGTAATCTTAGGAAGAGCTACCTCAACAACAATATGCGGAAGCTGCTGGTCTGATTGGTGAGTGGTAGCTTTATGAGTCAAATTCTCATTCAATATTTTTGGAAGATTAACAGTGTCTGCTATATTTTCCTTCACATGAATGATACTGTTAGGACCTGTCCATCTCAAATGTGGGTGAATCCTGAAGCATTTGACAGGGGTGTGCCCAAACAGTTTACAGTGATTGCAGTAGTAGGGTCTTTGTTTTGCTATAATTGGTTGTCAATACCCATTGTAGGCAGTACCAAGCCATATTTCGCCTGCATTAGAGAGAGTGATATCCCTTTCAACAAAAATTCATGCAACCGAAGGCCTGGTTAGATTGAAGGTGGGTGTATCCAATTTTAAATGTCTCTTCAGTATAGCTCCAATAGAGTAGAGGACTTGGTGGTTGAACTAGTGCAACTTTAGGCCAGTTAGTTTAAACCAGATTGGAACTATAAGTTGTTCTTGACTAGGGTCAAATTCAGGACACCACTTAAACAATTTCATATATTTTTCCTCTATTTGACATAAAGTTTTTGAAAAATATTTTGGCATAGTCTTCCACTTTAGATAATTGTATCATCACATGCCTCTCATCAAAGAAACCAAACATCCAATGTCTCAATAGTTTGAGATCTTCAAAAGCTTTTCGAATGATTTCCATTTTGGGATGTCTCGATTGGAACTTCCTAATGAGGGTGAATTTAAACTTGTTAGCCAGGTTGAAAACTTCAACATCAGAGAAGAATAGAGCTAATTTGCCACTCTACTTACCCATTTTCTTGATAAGGTTGCAGACCTCCTGGCCTTCAAATGATTCATTGTAAACCTGATCTGATTCAATAGAGCCAACCATATCAACAAAAGAAGCCTTCTCAAGGTTAAAAACTTTAGTATTTGGTGGTTGAGAAGGAGCAGTGGCCATGGAAGGGAGCATCTGAATAGTGGCAAGCTCCTGGATTTGAGTTGTGACTTCAACCGGAGCTCTTTGCTGCTTGATACGCCGCGAAGGGATGAAGCGACACGTCATAGGAAGGATCGCAATAGTGTGCAAGCTGCAGTTCCGCCGCTACCTTCCCAGTGAGCTCGTGAGACGATCCAGAAAATGATGCGATCGAACAAACGATACTGAAGAGCGAAGCGAAGCGAACGAGCAAGAGGCTAGGGCACGGCGATGCGATCCCCACCCTTCTTCTTGGAAGTGAGCCGACTAAGAAATTGGAAAGGTGAGTACCATTGCCCGCAGTAACTAAAGTATCATGCATCATATTATTAAGCTTAAGTAGGTCTCCATTCTTCTTCTTCCTCCTGGATGTGTAGACCTGCCATTCCTCTTTTGATGATTGACTCATCTAATCAGTAGATTCCAACGTTGGCCAGACAGGTGTAGGCTGTTGCGCATCACGATCCCCATGAGCCTGAGTAACATTAACAACTTGCTCAACCTGATGAGACGGTAGTGAAGCAGTAGAAGTATTGCCACCTGTATTATGGGTAATATCTAAGGCAGGTGGGGTCCGAAGACTCACCCTCTCCTCCATGATAAGAGGTTCCAAAGACAGGGGAGCTACAACCGGGACAGAAAGGTTGTGATATTGCCTGCGAGAATAGTGACATCATCCAGGGTATTCTTTTGATGATCAATAGTGTCAATAACTTGGAGCTTATAAGGAGGAGATGAAATCGCTGCCTTTGGCGGAACACTATATTTTTTTGGTCTGAGTTGGGGGTGTAGATGGTGGCATTGAGAACTGAAGTGGTCGAACAAATGACAATTTGAACAATAAGAGGGAAAAAACTCAATCACTACCTTTTGCCAATATCCATGATGCTGTGTGCCCAACCAAATTTCCTCAGAGACGGGTGAAGTGATGTCTCTTTCGACAAGTACTCTGACTTCAGATGGACGTGAAAAATTAAAAGTAGGAATGTCTGTTTTGAGTGACTTACCATAAGCTAAGGCAATAGAGTACAACACTTTTTGAGTAAAATAATGAAATTTTAGATCAGAGAGACAAATCCAAATCGGAATGATTGGTGGTTCTGTCCGTGGGTCAAAATCCACAAACCATTTTAGAATCTTTATTGCTCTATTATTAATCCAGATTTATCCTTCGAGCAAATAAGTGCGTGTAATCCTCTTCATTATTTAATTGTATAAGAATGTGTCTTCCATCTAACAGTCCAATTTTCTACTCCCTAACAAGGTGCATAAACTTAATTTTTTTGCGAATCAGCTCTAATTTGGGATGGCCATACAGAAATTTCCCGACCAAATTCATTCGACAGGAGGAAGCAAGTTGAATACCTTCAACTTTTGTAAAAAAGATGACAGACTTCCCATTTTTTCTACCAGGTTTCTTGATGTCCTTCGCCCACTCAAATGAAAGAGGGAAAGCGCACGATTTAGGTGTATCTGAGGCGTGGACACCCGCAAGTGCAGCGACATAAGATATGTCGGAAGCCATGGAGGTGCGGCGTAGCAGAGCAGAGAGTGGAAACCCAAAACACGGAGCAGGAGCGGAAGCCCCTGCGATCTCAGAGCATACAGGAAAGAGCGGTAAAGCCCCTGCGATCAGCTCGAGCTCGAGGACGACACAACCTTCGCAGCCAGACGTAGGGACGCAGAGCAGAAATGAAGCCGACGTGCGAGCAGAGACACACGAGCAGAAACGAAACCGAAACAGGGAGCAGGAGCGGCGAAACCCATGCGATCATTTTGGGCTCGAGGACGAGCAGAGGCGCCGCACGAGCTGAGACGCACGAGCAGAAACGAAGCCGACGTGCAACGTCGAGAGGGGTTAGATCAAAGAGAAGCTACTCAGCCAGGGATCGCCATGGCAAAACCTAACACATCAATTTCCAAAGAAAGACCTCATATAAAAAAGTACTACAACACCTAAAACGCCAGACAAAGGCAGCTCCGCTCACTCTTCTCTCAAAACTGACCCCACTTGCCTACTGACTACTAAACAGATTTCAAAGAAACCCTACTAAATCTGAAGAGCACCATCTGGTACACCAGGTGCTGGAGCCTTCTTCTTGGCAGGTTTCTCAACCACAATGGCCTGTGTTGTGAGGACCATTCCAGCCACTGATCCAGCATTCTGCAACGCACATCTAGCCACCTTCACCGGATCTATGACACCAGCTTCAACGAGATTCTCGTACTTGTAATTCATGGCATTATAGCCAACCTCCCATTTACTGTCCTTGATCTTTTCCACCACCACCTCTCATTCATCTCCTGCGTTTTGGGCTATCAATGCTGCAGGAGCCACCAAAGCCTTTTGCACAATGTCAGCACCTATGCGCTCATCAGGATCCTCAAGCTTGTCCTTTATAGAAAGAACAAATGTTGGAAGATGAACAAAGGCGGCACCACCACCGGGAACAATGCCTTCCTCTATAGCTGCAAAGGTGGCATTTTTAGCATCCTCGATCCGCAGCTTACGGTCCTCGAGCTCCGTCTCGGTTGCAGCACCAACCTTTATCACTGCAACTCCACCTGAGAGCTTTGCAATTCTCTCAGCCAGCTTCTCAGAATCATAGACAGAGTCTGTAGCAGCAAATTCCTTCTTTATCTGGGCAATTGTAGCTTGAATTTCATCTTTGGTAGCCGAATTTGCAATGATGGTGGTTGAGCTTGATGAGACTGTGATCTGCCTTGCAGTGCCCAATTGCTCTACTGACGAGTTCTCCACTAACAAGCCCAGATCTTTGGCTTGGAATTCAGCCCGTCACAATAGCAATGTCTTGCAAAATTGTATTCATTACAAGGACTAATGATATGATTAGTTTGGAACATGTTTTGTATGTTTGATTTAAATAATAAGATCTAGTGTTAGGGGTGTCAAATCGTGCTCTCGGGTTGTGTTCAGATTTAGCCAAAATTGATCCAATTAAAAAATGGTTGACTTGAACTTAATCCAACTATTAAAAGCCTCAGAAAGTTCACAGACCCGACTTGCCTCTAACCTAAACCAGACCTATATAACATTTTTAACATAAAGCATAATTTTTATTTGGTTCAAATTCGAGTCGATTTTGAGTCAGTCTCATGCCACTTTCTGTTTGGCGCGTTGATTTCATGTTTTTTCAGGTTAGCATGTTAAATTGAGGTTCGCGGGTAGACCTTAATCTAACCCAAAAAATTAAACAGTTTTGGATTTCTAACCAGAACCTGACCCAAATATTATTCGGGTGAAACCCAAACTCGAGTTTTTTGTGTCTAGTTGGCGCGACAGGTCATTCTTTCACACCCCTATCTAGTGTCAATGATTGAGTTCCTTTTATATGCAACAAAATGCATAGACTGCTTGCTCATAAAATGAGCTTCTATTTATACATTAAAGTATCATTTTCATTACATTATTACCAAATATCCTGGTGGGAAAACCAGGAAGCCACTATCATATTATGTGCGAAAACTAAAGGCAGAGAATTGAATGAATTTAAAATAGGTTTTCCCCTCTTACTCTACTATATACAAGTTTGTCTTGTATGTGGCGCCCGATTAATTACCAAATGAGTAAATGAGGAAATGAATGATACCGGAGGAGAAATCACAAACCACAAAAATAATTTTTATTAATAGGGAAATAGGATTACAACTAACACAAACTAAATGTAACATCATCAAAGCCTTAAAATGACACAAACAAACACCTCGAAAATATATTCCAAGGGCGGTTGGGGTTGGTTGAGTGGATCAGGATGGTTGACAAGGTTGGTGACAACAAAGGAGTGTTGATGGTAGCGAAAGGAAGGTGCAAAATTGTGAGGACAACAAGTATGGTTGGTCGTAGGTGGTCGACAACAGGCGGATTGGTGATTGGAAGGTGCTGGATTGCAAGACAGCGGTGGGAGGACTTGGGATAACAAGGTGGCGAAATGTTGAGAGGGACTTGAAAGGGGTGAACAGTAGGTTGCTACACCAGAAAAGGGGTTGGCAGTGCAGGGGGGAAGATGTGGGCGTGGGCGATGGATAAGGGAATTGGTGGAGAAGAAGTCGAAAAGATAAAAAGGAAGATACAATCGCCACCTCGGAGTAGGATATAGTCGGAGCACTACCACCTCCTTAGATACAACTCAAAGTGAAAAATGGACTCTACACAGGAATCTGAAATCAACACACAGCAAAAACTCTCTAGAATTTTTGCAAACCAACATACATTTAGCTCTAGCTAGGCAGGAAACATGAAAGACTTGAATAAGGGAAAGGAAAAAGGAAGAGAATGAAACTCCTACAGAAGGAATGGGTGAGAATACTCCAAAATAGCCGTTAAAATCTTTCCCTAAGGAGAAGAAGTAGAAACGACAAGGGACGGGGCGCGGGACGCCGCTCGCACCATCAAAATTCTCTCTCGTGCCGCTCGCTCCATGAGGATTCTCTCCCGTGCCGCTCGCTCCATGAAGATTCTCTCCCGTGCCGCTCGCTCGGGATTCTTCTTGACTGGCCTTCAATAGACTGGTAGGTTTGCTGCGGGAGGCTCCGCTCCCGTGTTCGTGCTGGAGATTTCTCGCTCTCGCATCTTGCTCCGGGAGAAAACCCTCTCCAGCATCCCGCTGTGAGAGAAAGCCCTCTCCCGCTTCATTATCCTGGGGTTGGGAGAGCTTCAACATCATATGTCGAAGCTTCTGGTTTTCGTCGGCCGTTCTTGGATCTCACTTGCGACTGCGCTGGCTCCCATCGTATCTGAGAATCTTTTCCCACTTGCGAGCATACCTGTTCGAAGATCCATTCAGGTTGGGCATAATTTGAGCCGAAGGTACACCACTTTGTTGATTCTCCTGAGCCATATTCTGAGCAAGTAAATATCTTATACATTTCTCATCTATGACAAGTTGGGCCTCAACAAGGTTGAGGATTTGCAAGTTTGGTTGATGGGTGATTATTATTATCTTTTAGGTCTTTCCTATGATTCTTGAAGTTTTGGAGAGTTGGCATCTTCTACTGTGTTCCAATAGCAAAAGCTTCACACGGGTCTTTCTTCTCTTCATATAGAACACTAGGGGTGAGGGTTGGAAGTGTAGCCACATGTGATGCTATTAGTTGGTCGATACTAAGACCATCCATTGAAATTTTAAATTCTAACATCTTTTGATTTGCGTGAATTTTATTTATCTCAACAAAATGTTCTACATATTCTATGAGAGCAGGAATCACAATCTCATCAAAAGTCATATATTCCTTTTAATCACATCGAGGAAAGAAATTGGATGTATCTACGAATAAGGGAGTTCCACGGATGAAGGCGTGATCAGATAAAAATTCTAGTTCGAACTGCTTTTCAATGTCCGCTGTGTTTTTACCCAACTTTTCAATGATACTCTGCTCAGTGAAGATCTCTCTCCTGGTTGTGCATTCTGCTTCCTCTTGTTTAAACCCATGACACTTGCCACATTTTCTAGCTGTGACAGACTCGTGGATTGGTTTCGTTGGATAGTATATAGGGTGTCGCTTGGTACTGCAGTCTCTCCACTTCAGAATATAGGAGCTGTAACTTTTGGCGGTGGTAAGTTGGTAGAAACTGGCGCTGTGTATCCCGCTTCATTTTCACATATTCTTGTTCCCTCTTTCGACCTTTCAGATCACGGTAGAGGGTAGCCTCCCATTGAATTTATCCTCAATGTTCGCAAGCCTTTGCTGAAATTGACAGATCTCTTGTTGCACTTCTCCCAGGAAGGCTCGAGCATGTATCTCATTAGTGACATAGCTAGGGTGTAGCCGTGAGAGCTGAGAGACGGCTACAAATTAATTTAGAGTTGCTGATTTTGAAAATCAGCAAGAGGAATTGAGAGTTCGGTCAAGTTTTTTGGCTATGGTTGGGAATATGAATGAACAAAACTTTTTTAGGGGTGGCTTAGGCCTAGGATAGGACTGGGGTTGAGCTAGCTCTGATACTAAATGACATAAGAGGAGAAATCCCAAACAACAAAAACAATTTTTATTAAAAAGGAATTAGGGTTACAACGCACACAAACTTACTGTAACATCACCAAAACATTAAAATGACACAAACAAACACCTTGAAAGTGTATCCCAAGGACGGTAGAGATTGGTTGGGTGGATTGGGTTGGTTGGCAAGTGTGACGGTAGCAAAGGAGTGTTGATGGTAATGAGGAGAAGGTGCAGAATTACAAGGACAACATGTATGGTGGGTCGTAGGTGGCCGGCGACTGGCGAATTGGTGGCTGGAAGGTGCTGGATAGCAAGGGCAGCGGTGGGGAAGACCCGTGACAACAAGGTAGCTTCTATAGGAGTTCTGGAGGGATGTCAAGAGGGACCTGAATGTGGTGGACAACAAGTTGCTGCAGCAGAAAGGGGGCTGACAGTGCAGGGGGGGGACTATGGGGGTGTCGGCGGCTAAGGGAAGTGGAGTAGAAGAAGTCGACAAGATAAAAGAGGAAGAACAATCACCACCTCGGAGTAGAATACAGTCGGAGCACTACCACCTACTCGAATACAACTTACAGTGGGGAAAAGAGACTACACACAGGAATATGAAATCAACACACAACAAAAGCTACCTAGACTCTTAGCAAACCAGCATACATATAGCTCTAGTTAGGCAGGAAACGAGAAAGGCAAGAAGAGGAGAAAGTAAAGAAGATGAAAATGAAACTCCTAGGAAGGGGTGGGAATACTCCAGAATAGCCATTAAAATCTTTCCCTAAGGAGAAGAAGCAAAAAGGACAAGGGACAAGGCGTGGGAGGCTGCTTGCTCCATCAGGATTCTTACCCGGGCCGCTTGGCTTAGGATTCCCCTGGAGCGGCCTTCATCAGTCCATTCGTTTTGCTGCGGGAGGCTTCGTTTCCATGTTCTTCTTGCGACATTTCTCGCTCCCGCATCTCGCCACAGGAGAAAACCCGCTCCAATGTCCCGCTGAGGGAAAAAGCCTACTCCCGCGTCACTAAATCTTCCTAATAGAAGGAATTGAAATAAGAAAATGGATAATTTGGCCTCTTAAGGACTGATATACAGAGGTAGATCCCAAATTCTTAATCATCAGTCTCACTTGCAAATCTCTATCTGTATAGTGAATAGGTCTTGGTAAATACATGAACAAACTCATGGCACTCATAGAAAATGCACTATATCGAGTTTTGTAAGTGCAATGTATATTACACCTAATATTTGGTATTTATGATTTGCTATCTCATTTGCAGTTGTTGTTTTAGACTTTACATTTGGATCAAGTGAAGTTATTTTGTAGGACTACAACTATAGTCAATTCCATTTCCTTCAGCAAATTGAGAATATTTTTGGGTTGGTTGATAAAAATCCCCTCCTTGGATTTGGCAAACTCCCAACCCAAAAAGTTACTTGAATCTTCCTGGGTTTTTTGATATCAAATCCACCCTCAAGCATTTTTGTCATGTGATTTATCTCAAATTTCATTTCCTGTAATGGTTGTCTTTTACATAAACATTAAGATATTTTAGTTGAAGCATAC
The DNA here is from genome assembly GCA_003013225.1 of Phalaenopsis aphrodite. Lineage (NCBI taxonomy): Eukaryota > Viridiplantae > Streptophyta > Magnoliopsida > Asparagales > Orchidaceae > Phalaenopsis > Phalaenopsis aphrodite. The sequence goes on along the minus strand of NEWO01000433.1, from coordinate 492,751 downwards.
GGTGCGGTCAAATTGACTTTATTAAAAATCATGTTTACTAAGAACTCCAAACTCTTCAAACCTTTCCTTTAGAGACTATTTTAATCCACATAATTATTCTTTCATTTTTCTAATTTTTCTTCAAATATTGATGAAAAGTCCATTTATACATCTTTTGCAAATCTCTATTGGAATGCATTCTTACAATGTTTAAAATTATGCAATTGGTTGTTGAGGCATTTTTCTTTCATCAGATAAGGCTTAACATCAATATGTTTTGAAGCATAAGCCTCAAAATCAACAAATTTTATGTGTAAATATATTGATCTAACTTCATATTATGAGAAAATTTAAAATATTAACATTCAAACTTATTAGTGCATTAAAAAATAACATGTTAACATCTTAGCATAGCAAGAAGTAATAAATTATTTAAAGTAAGAAATACCATGTTAATATCATGTTAAATTATAAAATAAGAGGAGTTATTATAAACTTCTAAGTAAATTCGAATCTCAATATAAGGAATATCAACATAATAATACAAAATAAATTTATCATATTTCGACAAATATTTATATGATAATTTTCAATATAGTTAGATTTATTTGGTGTTAAATAAATTTTTTATTTAAATTAGTTTATTCATAAACTAATTCATTTCTTTGCAATTTCAACAATTTTAGAAGTCATTTTGACATTTTTTTTTGTCTAATTTGAGATAAATTCTTTGTTTTAGATCATTTATGTAACTCTTTCTTGTTTCATTAGTTTGTTTTTTTGGAGTTTTGAGCACAAAAATAATTTATTATATATTTTTAATTTGTTTTACTAATATTTATTAAGAAGACTCTAGTCTAACTTGTGCCTCTCACATTATATGCGCATACTGACACTGGCGCTAACGACTCCGCTAACACATGGCGCTATCAGCGCACTAATGCAGGTGCTAAAACAATACTCAGACATAGGCACTTTGATTTTGCAGCGCCAAAATCCCTTGTGAAGCATCACGAAGGCAGAACCAAAGTGGAAGCGGGACGTGGATCACGAATTCTCGCAAGATGGGAAGCGACGCGAGCTATCAGTATATAGGGAAGGTTCGCGTGATGATAAGTTTAAAAAATTTACGTTTCACCATTTCTATTTTCATTTTCATTTTCATTTTCATTTTCTAGGACGAGTACATTGCATTCTCCAACCACTATCATCTATGAGTGACTCTCATATGCATGTATATATCATATTTATTCATTTTTCTTTCATTTAACATTTAAAAAAATGTACTTTTACATTTAAAATCAAGCTGGGAAATATTAAATAAATAAAACTATTATAAAATTAATCACATTTATCCACCTCAACAATGTCGACTGAAGTTCGCTGCTTCTTTTCTCAAATAGTCTAAGCTTTTGGGTGCACCCAATAATAAAAATTTGCATGTTATCGGCTTTTTGTTCTGGTTAATGTTTTCTTGGATTAATTCTTGATTTTCTACCATTATTTTAATGATCTAGTTATTTAATTAGCTATTTATTTTCATATATAAACATTTATACATACATATGTATTATATAAACTTGTATACATATAAATGTAGCAATATCCATTTTATATTTTATACTAAGCTTCTAAAATTTAATTTTGTATACGTCAAGTTAATAATAATTTAATTCTAAATATGTTTTGAATTTGAGATGATTTAGCTCATTTTTAACATTAATCAATTTTGACAACAACAATTAATTGAAATCAATTTTTATACCCGAAATCTCTTTTTTTTTTTTTCTGATTTCAACATTCTTCTCCTCAATTTTGCCCTAAACAATTATTAAGAAAATTGAAATCAATTTAATATACATTTTGCTCAAATTTTATTACAATTACTAACTTAAATAATTTTATTTCATTTACATTAGTAATATTTGCCTTGTCTTAAAGCTTTTGAATTGAACAATGTTGGTTTGGTTGACCATTTCACACACTCAGAAGGTTCATGCAACTTCTTCTTTCTCCTTAAGCTCTCGGTGGAAGCCTGCATGCCGCACGAGATGTAGGAAATAACTCGCACTTCTCATCGTCTCCGTTGAAGATCTAGCGCACGAATGCTTCTCCATCCTTGTCTTCTTCACTCGAGTAGGGTTGTTCGAGCCCTCAAGTGCAAAAAAAATGCAGCACGACCTCCTCCTACCTCAAGGTTGCCCATCGGGCTTCTCCTGCTTCTTCCACCGTCTATCGCTTCTTCTTCTTCCTTGATTTCTTCTTTCTTTTTTTTTCCATTCCTTCATTGCGTTACTCTTTCTCCACAGGATTGGCTAGGTGATGACGACTTCTTGTCCTCTCTCACTTTCTCTACCTTTCTTTCTTGTATGGTTGGTTTCGAAAGAGAGGATACGAGAAAATCCTCATATTAAATTCCCTTAAGCGGCACTATTATTCATAGAACGCACCGCGCTTCGCAGGTGTTGCAAGGAGGTAAAAATATTATTATTATTATTATTATTATTATTATTATTTATTGATTTATTTTTTACTGTTTATTACAACCACTATAACTTGGTTGAGGTTAAAAGAGAAAAACATGAGGGAGAAGGGCATGCTTTCGACAGTATTTTGGGTAGGAGAGGAATAAAACAACTGTGCGTCACATACTAACTTGTCTACGGTCACCCATGCGACATCAACTTTTATTCATATCTCCTCTTCTTCTTCTCCTCCACAGCATAGGGATGTCTGAGAGATAAAGGGTTGCAAATTGAATTCTTGCATCTTCTTTCCCATTTCTCCAAATGATTGCTCAAATTTTTATAAGAAATTGTCTATGTTGCGTTGCGGGGTCCTCCAAAACTCTTTGGTTTTGTCACTTCAATACGCTTAGCTTCGAAAGAGTGATGGTTGGTGGGTGTCGCTAGTGCCCTCTTGCATGGCAAAATGTGTCCACTTATCTCCACCAAGATAGCATGCATGTCGTTCATGTCGTCTTCATGTGCTTTTCGTACCTTCTGGCAGTCCCCTATCAATTCCTCCTACATCTTAGCCCCCTTAAAGACTCCTTCAGTTAAAGTATCATCTTTGATCGTCGAATGAATTTTGATGTCTTATTCCTTGAGTTCATCAATCTTTTGGCCAAGATCCTCTCTCTGGGCCTCCATGCCATTCATTTCCTCCTCTACTCGAGTAAGGCGTGAATCAAAGCTGTGCATGATCTTCCTGGACCTCCCATGTGGTATGGATGCAGCCGGATCTCGTTCTTGACAACTGCTCCTTTGTTGAGATGATTTCACATTAGTGGCTTAAGACTCCATTACGTGTTCTTTGATGATCTTTGCCAAACCTTCAAATCGAGTTTCTGATACCAACTGTCATCGACTAACTTGTCTCAAGTCACCCCGTGTAGCTTTAATGTTATTCCTTTGTAATAAATCAGCCTAACCCACACACTTCAACATATAAACACAAACAATATTGGAAGAAGAGTAGGAGAATTATTGAAAAAAGAAACACTTCACTAAGAAATTGTATTTAAACACTTAAATGCTTGGGAACCTTGGATGAATCTAAATGAAGGGGAGAGATTCCTATTTATAGTGTCCTCCAAGTCCAAGGGAATCTTCTAGATTATATTAGAATAGTCTAGTTTCTAGATAGTTCTACACCATTCTCTTATATATATACATAGTTTTAGATCTTTTTAGGTTATTCTTGAGTTATCATTGGAGTTTTTCGTTTTAATATTCTTTAGAAGAGTCTTCTAGAGTTACTTGAATTACTCTCCTCTATTAGATCTTTTATAGAATCTTCCATCTCATGATTGTCTTGCCAATTTCTTTGAAGTTGGCGGTGTGTGACACTCCCCCACCTAAGCTCGCAATGCCTTCATTGCGGCTTCCTCTTGACACCGTCGATTTTTTCTTTTTTCCATGCGTCTTCATTTCTCATTTTGGGGGCTGCCTGCTTCTTCATTCTTCTTGGCTTGAGCTAACTTTCTTTGCTCATTTTCTTGGGGCTTCAATTCTTCATTGGAGTCATGAAGAACAATCAAGTAGCTCTCCTCATCTTGTGTAATGCCCTCCTTGTAGTGGATGGCTGATAGCCTTTTGACTTCCTGCTTATTAGTCCTTGTTGTTGGTGCAAAGCATTCTTGATTCCCTTCCATGATGCACGTGCTATTGGCGAAGGGTATTGGGAACTCTCTTGCTTGATCGAAGAAGTTTATCCCTATAACAACTTTAAAATCATCCATTGGAATGACAAAGAAGTTTAAGGTACCAGACCACCCTCCAATGCTTGTCTTTACTTCTCTGGCTATTCCATGGATTGACCTTACTGCTGAATTGACTTCTTTGATGGAACCTTCTCCTTAAGTCATTCACAAACACAACCTTTTTACTTCTTCGACAGAGATGAAGTTGTAAGAAGCAACCATATCAACTATTGCTCGAGTGGTTTTCTCATCTATTACCATGTCCACAAATAGTAACCCCTTCTCTTGGGGTTTTGTTGGAGTTTGCATTTTATCCAGCAGCTGTATGGATCCTACTTGTGCCGCCGTATCGCACCTTCTTCCTCATGTTGGTTTGCAAGGAGAAAGTTTAGAGTTTTCTTCTAAGGACAATTTCGTTCCCAATGTGGTCCATCACAAAGAAATCAATTATTTTGTGACTTGATTTTATCATTCTTTTATTTTCCCTTATCTTTAACCTTAGATGAGGATGAATCATAGCTAGTCTCTTTCTTGTGTTGACCCTTATCTCTATCATCTTTGGCATTGGCGCTCTTCTTATCCCTTGGTTTTGTCGACTCCTTTGCGTAGCCAGTCAGGCTTTCGGCAACTACGATGGGAATGGCAAGATCTTGCACTCCGCGCCTCCTATGCTCAGTCTTCTAGAGTTACTTGGATTACTGTCCTCGATCTATCTTTTCTTGAATCTTCCATCCTATGATTGTCTTGCCAATTTCTTTGAAGTTGGCGGATTTTGACATGTGGCTTCGAGGTGAGGTGGTAACAGGGTTTGTGGGTTAATGAGTAAAGGAGCGGGATAGGATCCGGTGCTTTGCAGCTCAATGGGAAGGGTTCAACAACATTTGCGAACAAAAGAGGGAGAAGAAGATGCGTATGGTTTAAGAGAGGTAGGTGTTTGTTATTGATGTGTTATAGTGATATTGTTGTTTTGATCGGTTAAATAGTAGAAGGAGAGGTAAGCCCGCGTGGTTCTTAAGTGGTGAGGTCTAAAGATCAGGCCAGTCGTTGGTTTTATTTATTTATTTGTTTATTTTTATTTTTAAATTTTTTTATGTAGATTGTTACATTAATGACCTAAATAACGACTTAAATGTGTGCGTATCGAAATGAGGAATTTTCAACAATGTGCTCCTTGAAGCGCTCTTATACCAGTATATAGTTCCGTTTTTCTGTATTACTGAGAGTTTACATGGGGGCTACTTCGAACATTATTTATGAACAACAATTTCTACCGCACATTTCTTATTATATGATGTTTTTTTTTTTAAATTTTATAACTAATTGTTGGAATTTCGAATTATTTATATCAATTCGTAATAGACTTTCAACCTTGCTTTTCCACAAGCATTATGATTTGATCATCATTTTGATGAGTTTCTTTGTTAGCTAAGTTGTTGTTTTAATTTATTTTAGATTTTTTTTTTCTGTTGTAGGTCCAATGGAATGTTTGTCATGCTTTGAGCAACTTATTCATGAATGATACAGTAAGGCTGCATGATATGCAATGGTAAAGAGATTATGCATAGCTTTCTAAATTCATCATTGCATAGGAATACAATTTATCCACTTCATTATTCACATAAATTTATTTTTTTTTTTCTTATACGCACCATGAAAAATATTATATAGGGGTGTTATTACTTGTTTATTTCACTTGAAACATTTCAGGTTAAACATTCCAGCGTCACGTTGTTTTTATTATTTTTGTTTCCGATTAAAAAAATGATTATCTGCAACAATTCTTGTGCTTTCTCTTCATTTGAGGCATAAAAGCACTCATTTTTATTGTTAGTTTATATCTTTCTTGGCCTTATAAAAAGTTCCTAAAATTTGGACTTCTTCTTTAATCTTCTGATTGAGCTCTACCTGATTTGTTATTTATATTTTGTGCAATATTTTTAAACAAATTCCATTGCGTTTCCCTTCTGCTTCTTTCTCCATAATACTTTAATATTAATTCTAGGTACTCGTCGCCTAGGTGGTCCATCTACTGCCATACCTTAGACACATCTTTATCATGCCTAACAAATCAAATCTTTCAAGCTTATTCTAAACATATGCCATTTCTATTTTTTAAACCCTTTGTTTTTCTAATCTTGTCGCCACAAAGATTGGCTTCATAGTTAATGACTTAAAGCCAAACTGATTATCTGATGCTAACATACTTTTGTGTCAGTATTTGCTCGACTATTCTTTCAATATCTTCTTTCCTAATCTCATTGGTTTGGTTCTTATGTAATTGCCTTAATTTAAGACATTTTTTTGGTTCTTATGTAATGTTATCAGAATGTTTGTGCACCTTTTCATTTGAGATTCACTTGCCTTTAAAATTTCATAAAAAATATAAACCATAAATGTACGATATCTAATTATTTAATTTCACACTTCTTTAATTAGAAAGCTATAATGCATTGTTTTGTGTACCCAGAGGAGAGAAATCGAAGAAAAGAAATTTGGCAGGGCGGGGGAAAGGGGTCGGGCAAATTAAACGGAAGGTGAGCGCTCGAGGGAGCTAGAGGTGGGATAAACTTTCCAAGTGAGTCTAGCGGCAAGTGAGAGAGACGATAGGCGCAGATACGACATCCCAATAGCCGAAAGTGATGACATCGGCGGATGAGGATTTCACTGTCGAGCATGGAGGAGGAAGTGGGGGAAGAAGGATGCCGTTGCCCCCCCCCCCCCCTTCGACACTGTTGTTACTATGAGTGATGTGATGCTGACACTGGCAAACCCCATAGAAAAAAATATTGATGGACTATTACCTACAAAAAACAATGTTCAAAATGACAATTTGGAGAACCTCGTCGCTTCCCCTCTTCTAGAAGTATCCGGTGTAGAGGCAACCCATACTTCACAGATATTAGAACATATTGTGGGTACTCGGTTGGTAATCCTTCTTCAGCTCTACCACCTCGTCAAACTGATTCTTTGGATGAGGAATGACATGTTTACTCTTCCAGGAGGAAGAAGAAGAATGAAGATCTACTTGAGCTCAGGAGTCTTATGGATGTTACTTTGGTTATGTCGGGTAATGATATGCACTTTACCAATCTGTTAGTTGTATCCCTTCCGAGAACTAGAACCAGAGACAATACAAGATTGCGATGACCCCCACTTTTTTTTCATCGCCCGAATGTTTTGGGATTTTTTATTTTTATATGTACATTTTTTTTTAACTTTTTTCTGGTGTGTTGTATCGTGTAGGTTGGGTGTATATTTAGGCCCACCCATACAACCTATCTGTATCTTTTCTCTTTAATATATTAGCCCTTGGACTTTATATATATATATATATATATATATATCAATATATATAAATATTGACACACACACACACATTGAATATAAAAATAAACAAGATTACATAAATTAAAATAATGGAAATTTAATACTTAAATAATTATGAAAAGTAAATAGTTTACTTTAAAATATTAAGTAAATTAAATTTTATTTCATGTTTAAGTTAGATTTTCACTTTACAAGAGTCGACGTTTGGCCAAAATCTTATCAAATTGAGTGTCATTGAGGTGATCGCTTGTACTTAAAATCTATGGTAATTTTTTTTCTTCCTGATTTTTATACAATTGCAGATAATCGTAATTACACTATATTTTCTTTTATTAGTCACATTGTTATAAATGTTTATAACTACTTAATATCAGACATTGATGTATGTTATATATGACATATTGAGCCTCGTATAATTTTTCGATCTATGTCGCCGTTTCGCTCTGCTAGGGTTCCGCCCTATGGCGAACCCTAGCATCGTTCGCTTCGTCTCGCGCTCGTGTCGTCTGCTCCCTTTCGCGTCGTCTCGTCTGGCGGCAGCGCTGCGGTCGTGCTTGCGTCTTGTCTGCGATAGAGCCGCTCCTGCTGTGTCTTGTGAGCTGCTCGATTGCTCGACACCTTCCTTCTGCCGCATCTCCTCTGTGACAGAGCTGCCCGGTCTGTTCTGTGACAGAACTGCCCGCTGCTGCGTCTCCTCTGCGACTTCTGCGACAGAGCCACACGCTGCTGCGTCTCCTCTGCGACAGAGCTGTTCGACACTCGTGTAGCTTCTCACTGTGCTGTAGGTTGGCACTGGCCGCGGTAATGGCCTCAGGGCTTTCCTACGCCGCCGCCCTTGCCGGTGATAACCACGCCAAACCCTCCTATGCTATAGTAGTTCACAAACGCAGTTCCCATTTTCAACTTGCAGATAGTGCGATATTCCTGCAAATTTACCATGATTCTGTTGTTGGAAATGAAGACTGCAATCTCATCAAAGAAGTAGAAAAAAACATGGGCAAACCAGCTATTCTCTTTTCTGATGCTGAAATTTCAACTCGTGCAGGAAAATACAAATTTACACTAGTTGGAAAGTTCCAATTAGGTTGTCCTAAGATGGAGATCATTAGGGAGGTTTTTGAAGACTTCAAATTGGTTGGGGATTGACAGGTGGATCATTTCGACGGAAGACATGTTATGATACAGCTGAGCATAGAAGATGATTACACGAGGTTTTTCTCAAAGAAATTCATCACAATTGAGGGTAAACATATGAAATTGCTCAAATAGACCCCCAATTTTGATCCCAGTCAAGAACCCCCAATTGCACCTATCTGGTTCTCATTTTCCTAAACTCAAGTTTCATTTCTTTGATCTACATATCTTATATGCAGTTGGGACTATCCTTGGAAAACCTTTGCAGGTAGACTTATCTTCAGTTCATTTCTTAAGGCCCACTATTGCAAGGATTTTGATTAAATGAGATATTACACTACCAAATGTATAAAAAGTCTGTCTTGGATCTGCTCACAATGGTTATTGGCAAAAAAATCATTATGGAACAAAAACAATACTACTGCAAGCGCTGCAAGATGTTTGGACACTCGCAGGAGAAATATTTCAGATTGCACTCACAGTTGAGAACCAACGATCAAAAGCAGGAACACACTATTAGTGCACCCCATGTGCTTGAACACGCTCCCAGCCAACCTGAGGAAGGAATTACCACAAGACAGGAGTTGGTGTCTACCACTGGGATTCCTTCTCCTGACCATACTACAACGGATAATGTTCTTATTGAAAATCAGGATAGTCCCGCAGCTCCTATTCAGGTAGCATCAGGTGCAGAGGTAACAATACACACTTCACATACATTGGAACCTTTCACGTTGACAACGACTGTCTTTCCTCCTACTGCGGTGCTAACATCAAATCAGATCGAGGATCACATGACCCAGTCTTCCGATGAAGAATGGCAGGTTTACACTTCTCGGCGGAAGAGAAGGCTGGCTCACTCCAACTTGGAAATTTAATGGATGATACTTTGGTGACTCCTGACAATGACACGACTCTTCAAAGTTTGTTATCTGCTTCCGCTCCTAAAACTAGAGGAAGTGGCAGTACTAAACTGACTCGTCCCTAGCTACTTGTTTTTTGCATTTTTAAAATTTCTTTTACATTTTATTGAGTCTATCTGTATCTTTTTTTTGGGTATTAGTATCGTATGATAGGGTTCCTCCTTTGGGCTATTCTCATACTACCTTTATATGTTCTTTTCTATTTCAATAAAATCAGCCCTTGGGCTTTTCATAAAAAAAAATATATGGCATGTTGAATTGAATGTGAAAAACAAATAAATAATATATTTGTATTGATTGCTTGTATGTGCATGGACGACTATGATGAAGTTACCTCTTGATGGTACTTGTGGGGGAACACTAATGTTCCTGTGCACGTATATAGAAAATGAGTTTATCTTAATGTGTCTAACATTATTTTTAGACGGTGTTTCTATGACGAATGTATATAGAATGATAAATGTATGTTATTTATATAATAAGGTTATTTGAATAATATCAAATATTTTTATTAATTTTTTAAAAATTTGACTGGTATGCATATTGTTTTATTTTCTCTTGTATTACTACGGTTTATGAATATGAGTATTAACTAGCTCGTTTAGCTTACAGTTGTTTTAAAGTAACTTTTTAGGTTAATTTATTTGATTAAAAATTAAACAATAGAAGAGAACTTTTATAGAAGACGAGGACAACCAATACTGAGGTATTTTTAAATATATTGCTTTAACTTAATTTGATTTGTGGATCTTTCATTTGTAAAATGATATTTATAGAGAATGAATATTGAAGATTTAATTCCCACATTCCGACCGTCTGTTTTCGTCTTGATTAATTCCAAACCTCGGGCCGGATCGTCGCAAAAGTGCTATTAAAGACAATATTTAGAATTAATTAATGAAATTTTTTGAAAGAATCAATATGATAATTATAAGAAAATTTAATAATTATAAAAATTGAATTTAACTTAAAGTAATAATTATTATGCATTTAGACATAGTGGTAAACCAAATCAAAGAAGAACTGAATCCGATAGAAAATGCAGATTGCAATCTACTATAAATGTGAACACGAATATCCTGACCCAATTGATGACAACGTGACTCGGTAGATTCATGAGTCTAGATCGCAGTCTATCGGAAGTGATACAATAAGTGCTTTATTTTCTCTTGTATTAAGTAGCTTATGAGTATGAGTATTAACTTATTCATTTAGCTCATAGTTGTTTTACTAACTTTTCAAGTTAATTTAATTGATTAAAAGATGAACGATGGAAGGAAAAATGTTTATAGAAGATGTGGAGAAGCAGTGACAAGGTAATTTTAAACATATTATTTTAATTTATTGATTTGTGGCTCTTTCATGTGTATAATTATATTTATAGAGAATGAAGATCGAAAATTTAATTCCCACCATCAGAAAGTCTGTTCCCTTCTTGGTTACTTTCAAATCTCGGGTCGGGTCATGACAAAAGTGATATCAGAGATAATATTTATGATTAATTAATAAAATCTTAATGAAAGAACTAATAAGATAATTATAAGAAAATTTTAATAATTATAAAAAATTTTGAAGTGAACTTAATGTAATATTTATTATACAATTTGGTGTAGTGGTACACCCGAAATCATGGAAGAGAATCCGATAGAAAATGAAGAAGTAAAACTTACTATAAATGTGAACACAAATGTCTTGACTCAAATGATGGCTGTGATGGCTTAGTAGATTCATAAGTTCAGATCACAACCTATTAGAAGTGACACAGTCACTGTGTATAAGTACTTAAAGATATTTCAAGATCTACGTCCACCAAAAAGCTGAAAATTAGTGTTGCCCTATAAATAGATGCGCTCTGGAGAGAGAGGTTAGCTAGACTTACCAAGTGAGTGGAGCGGCATTGGTTACTAAATTATTTTGTATTCATCCTTTTCTCTTGTCAAATTTATTACAGAAATGCTTGCCACTTGCAAACTTGAAGAAACACGTTTGTTTCTAATGCGATAGAGAATGTTTGGAAGTTGTTGACACCATTAGGAAATACTTGTTTAGCCCACTTATTTTAGTAGCATGAATCCTAAGAAAGCTGGTGATATTGAATTCAATAGTCATAGAAGAATCTATAAAAAATATTGCTACTACAATATAATATGAAAGGAAAGATAATGCTTTCTACAATGAAATCAAAGATGTCACGATTCAACCCGGTGCTTGGAAATTTTCAAGACGGGAATAAATGGTTGAACTTTGATATTCAAAATTTTTTATTTTTTATAACTAATATTTAGGGTCTGTTTGGGGTAGCTGCAGCTCCGCTGCCCCAAGAAGCTGCTGCGGGGAAGCTAACTATCTGTTTATTGCAGTTGTGTGAAAACAGTTGTGGAGCAGATGTTTCTAGAAAAATGACCATTCTGCCCCTGTTTAGTAAAGTTGTTTAAAACAAAACTGTGAAAGCCACATATTTGATACTTCATAAAACAAAAATTTATTTCAAAACATAACAGAAGTTTAGATGCACTACTCAC
>NEWO01000433.1:462547-480452 GCA_003013225.1 Phalaenopsis aphrodite | reverse complement strand
AATCAACCTGGCCGTCGGCCTATCTGAAGAAGTTACACTGTTCTGCGAGTCTCTGAGGGCATCTGTAAAAGTGTCAACCGTAGTTTTGGGTCTGACGTGACCTCAAGAAGGAAGTCTCTAGTTCGCACTAGCATTGCAATTTTTGGGACGTTCCTGGATTTCTAGAGCTCATTTTTTTTGAAATTAGGGAAATTAAAACTTCAGTATTTGAATCCGGCGATTGATAAACATTTTATTTTTTTGTAATTAAATGAACATTTCACTTGACAGATGCTTCGATTATGTCCCTATGCTCATATTCTTAATAGTACAAAAAAATCAAAGTGAAAAATGTACCTATGCTCATGTTCTTAATAGTGCATAAATCATGTTCTGTCATAAAAAGCTTTATGGTCAAAAACATCAAATAGCATTATAGAAAACTATGCCCTACTCGATTTACAGAATCAACATAGAAAACTATGTAACAGAACATCATATCCTGCAATGCAAAGCATAAATTAGAGAGCTACGGTTAAGTCTCAACTTTAAATCTACAATATTCTAGTCATACACATCAAGCAGTCCTTTGGCTCTTCATTTATGCGGACCTTGTAATTGCCTATAATAATGTTTCTTCCTCTCAACTTTTGTACTGTAATACAAAATTCGAATGGCTCTCATATGCAGAACAGTACTGCAGAAGTATGCAGTTTCTCTGTATTTCGAAAGAACAGAAACTTATCCATTTCATTCTTCACTTAGAGCTTAAAGAAAATAAAAAAGTAATGCTATTATTCATTTGACACATATAAGGTACTAGAGTCATAGAAAAGAGGAAGAGGTGATCCAAGGCTTTCTCATAGATAATAAATAAACACTTTCCTGATCAAGAATGACCAAAAAGAAAAAAATAATAAAACAGAGACTGTATATTCCAAAAAAATTGTAGTTAATCCAATAAGATATTTTATCCACTGTGTAGATGTTAACCACAAAACAAAAGCAACAAAAAATCCAACAAGTCGTTACACATTCAAATGAATCCATCCCTATTATAATGCTAAATATCCATTTTCAATATTAAGAATGTTCTGACAAATAAAATGAATTACACATACTGCAATCACCCTCGTACCATTAGTGATTTGCTCTCGTAGCTCCACCATTTCGCAGGCAGCTTCCCCCTCTGTAGTACAGATAATCAAAGAATAATTCTCAACTCGTGGTACAAAATGCCCGAGTTGTTACTCAAATGCTTCTGGAGGTACATGCTTCTGATCTTCGTCGACCCTGCGAAAGTCAATGTTGTTGCGGGAAAGATATCATCGAATATAATTGTGCAGAGTCATTGTGGCAATGACAATCTTGACCTTTTTGATGACATATCGTGGAGTATGACCCATTTATTCTTCCGAACACCGAAATTCCACTCGACACTGAACAGGGAGGAATGTTTTTTATTAAATAGCTCCTTTCTACCACGTGTAACATTGACTGGTCGCTCGAAATCCAGTATGTGATATCTCGCATCAGGAAAGGGCTTGAGATACCCTCGTCTACCAAGTAATATTTATCTGAAATGTAGTGTATAATTAGTACAAACGTTAAAGTGAATCAACAGAGTTTTTGGGGCTAGAGCATACCATGAGGCGGATGTGGGAAGTTGTATTAGGCATTCCGCATTGCCGTCTTGAAAATTCTACTATCGTGTGAACTTTCCTCCCAACCAGACATGAAGAAAGTGAAACACATGCTGAAGTCACAAATAACCAATCACCTTGAAGAAGTGCTCGAAACAGGGAAAAATGAGAAAAAGCCGACGGGATCGATGTGAGAGATCGACGCATGATGCTAGGAAAGGAGGCAGAAGAGTCGATGAAGCTCAAGGTCGGCTTCGCCAGAAGCTACGACAGAAGTTTGGAGGGTAAAGACGTCATTCGGGGGCAGAGCTGATAATATTTGGTAGTGGAAGCGGGCCGTAGGGTCGAACTCGCGGCCTCGTGTTGCACTGAATTCAGCGTCTTCAGTTTGCCACCGCTGCTTTCAAACTGAAAAAAAAAATTTTGGAGCCTGCAGCCGTATCAAGCAAAAAAATCGATCCCAAATAGAGCCTTAACCAACCAAAAACAAATGAAATAGTCACTAAATAAATTTAAGTAATGCAGCTAAATTTAGTTTAATTCATATTGCACACATCTTTTATAAACATTTCATTCTTTATAAATTATTTTTAGAATGTTTTGAATTATTTTAAGATGAGTTATAAAGAATGAAATGCTTATAACAGATATGTGCAATATGAATTAAAGCGATTCAACTGTATTACTTTAATTTCTTCTTTAATGACTATTTCATTTATTTTTTGTTGATTAAGTGTTAATTATAAAAAAATTAAAAAAGGAGGAATCTTAGTTATAAAAAAAAGGAAAAGGAGGAATTTAATTTACACACCTACTTTAACTGGCCCTTTGCTGTAGGTGTTTGGAAAAAGCTGGATGAGCTCTTTTGTTTCTATATGCCTCATGCTTGGGGGATTTGGATGATTGTTGCTCATCCTGGAATGCTGAAGGTAAACAAAATCATTTCTTAGCTTATTTTCCTTACATTGTCACGTGGTTCCTATGGATGGCAAGGAACTCCTTTTAACATTTGGATGGAGTGTCGGTGCGTCAGGTGGTGGCTAATGTACTTGCATGTGTATAAACTGGAAAATATTTGCTTCTGTAAAAGGAGAATAGTGATTTGTCGGAGAAGAGGATGACTCCTGAAATTGTTTTCTGCTTAACACTCATCAACATCATGTGAAAGTTAATACAGATGGAGGGGGGGGTGGTTATTTAGGGACTCCCAAGGAAAATGTTTGCTTTTTTTTTGCTTCCCCATGTGTGGTTGATTGTTCATTGGAGGCTGAATTATGTGCTGTGATGTTAGCAGTCAAATTGGCTGCTTGTGCTAACTGGTATTTGCTGCAAGTGGAAATTGACTCAGCTGATTTACTGGACTATCTTAAAGGTAGGAAGGCAACAAAATGGAATCTTTCAGTAGGCTTAAGTAAGATTACTAAGATTATTGCTAAATTTAACTAGTGGAGTTTTGTGTATAGGATAGGGAATAAGCTTGCTCATTGGTTGGCTAGAGAGGGTGCAATGGCTGCTGAAGCAACTGTGGGGAGAAGGCCTTCTAGAAAACTTCAGAGATTGGTTCATGGAGACAACATGCGGATACCATACTTGAGAAAATAGAAATCTTTTCATTATACAATTCCTTCTGCTTTATTTGGGAAATTGGGTCATTGTTGGGTTGAGTTTTAATCTGTTGGAGGTGGAACTTTAGGTTTTCTAGTTGTGGGAGCTGTATTTTGTGTTGTAGAAGAATCTGCCTCCAATTTTTGTAAGTTTACCGTGTATCAATAAAATTTCCTTTGAAGTACTCCAATATATATATAATCCAATATATAGACATAAGCATTAGACTTTCAAATTTGATCATTCATGATATTATATATATTTTAAAATCACAGAAGCATCATCTAAAAATTTTGCCAATTATATGTACGGGTACCATAGCGGCCCCCACTAGTACTACAAGGGTGAACTCCATCATAGTCAACATGCACGCAAGTATATTATACTCCACATCATTCGTATATTCATCTCATTTCAACAATATAATCTTTTATATCTTTAAGTAATGTGTATTTTGTCTTGTGTATAAAAGAACATATTACATTCAGTTTGATATGACAAAAAAATGAAAGAGCATATAAATTAGAATAAAATTTAGGTAATTTAATTCAATAAGTTTCACTAAATGGTTGAGAAAAAATAAATTATTATCATAGATTAAAATTTAGAGTACCCATCTCATGTTAGATTTTCTTCGTACTTTTATGCTCCACAACCTCCTCTACAATAAAATATCTATTATAAATTATAAAGTTTATTATTATTGTTGGATTAACTAAATGATTTATTGTTATTTATAGTTGAAATATTATTTTTAAATAAATAGTGATAAAGAATTTTTACTACAAATAATAATTGTTTTTTTATGTGAATCACTTTGTTTAACATTTGCTTATTTAATTATTTTTACTTATTTCACTGGTTTTAATATTTAAATTTGCAATATTTTCCAATATACTAGTGAAATTTTATTATATTTGATAGTAATATATATGTATTTAAATCTTATTTGATAGTAATATATATGTATTTAAATACT
This sequence comes from Phalaenopsis aphrodite, assembly GCA_003013225.1. NCBI lineage: Eukaryota > Viridiplantae > Streptophyta > Magnoliopsida > Asparagales > Orchidaceae > Phalaenopsis > Phalaenopsis aphrodite. Next base: position 476,246 of record NEWO01000433.1, on the reverse strand, counting down.
TATAAGTAATAATATGTTCATTCTTTTTATATTTTATCATATGATTAAATTATGCTCCTATTTAAAATTTTTGTTTGAAAAAAAATTTATGATTTAATTATTAAAAAATTATAATTTTTTCTTATTATCCAATTTGATATTAATTTATTCTGTAAATTTATACATTCGCACACATGTTGGCTATAGTTTTGGGGTCATTAATGATGAATGTAGAACTATATTAGATTTTATTTCAGCTTATAATTTTGTTATTGCTATTACTTCTTTTAATAAAAAGAATGAACATATTATTACTTATAAGTATGAATCTAATAAATTATAAACTGATTATTTTTTTATGAGAAAATGAGATTGTTGAGAATGTAAAGATTGTAAGGTCATTCTAAGTAAAAATTTAAATACTCAACATGATTATTATTATCCCAAAAGAGAGCTACCAATTGTTCCTGTCCGGTTGTGGTTTCCTAGTTTAAAACTCCATTTATTTAACATGAACGTTCTTTATTCATCAGGCAGTATTTTTGGGACTCCCCTGAAATTCGATCATGCTACTTTCACATGCTCTAGACCTTCGGTTGCTAGAGTTATGGTTGAAGGTGATGTTACTTTACCTTTTTCGGATTCAAATTGGATTGGAAGCTCGACATCTTGATATTGGCAAACAGTCAAAATGGAATTTGTTCCTGCTTGCTGTAATAATTATAAAATATTTGGTCACGCTCATTCTTGTTGTTATTTAGCTCATCTGGAATTGAGGAAATCCAAAGTTATTAGTAAGATTTCTATTTCTTTTGTTAATAATCAATTTCTTGATGGTAACCTTGTTATCAATGATAAGATTCTTGATAATGTCATTATTAACACTGAAAACGATAAGTTTGTTGATGCTCTGGAACAACCTGAAGAAAGGGCTGTGAGTAATTCAGCCTCTGATATTACATCTAAAGTTTCTGAAGTTACATTGAGGATTCATTAGCTGTTTTGGCTAATGAGGTTAATGTTGTTAAATCACCTATTAGTGATGTTGCTGATAAGTCTCCTGAGGTTGATGCTATTAATAACAATGATATTACTGATAACATCAATATTGAAAATGCTCTTGCTCAATCTAGAACTGATCTGGAGGAGGATTGGTTAGTTCAAAAAACAAGGAAAAGGAAAATTAAAGGGATTAATAAAAAAAAAAAACTATAAGGAGCATAACTATGTTAATTCTGAAATTGTTCAACTTCAAGTTGAAGGAAATTTGGATAATTTGGAGAAACATCTTTCTTTGACATCCCCTAGGAGCAGTAGAGGGTTTAAATATGCCAAGGATGTTTAAAATTCTCATTTGGAATATTAGAGGTATTGATGATTTGAATGCCTCTAACAGACTTAAAAATATTATCAGATCTAATAATATTAGTTTCATGTGCATTCTTGAACCTTTGGTGTCTGTGAAGAATAATGTTACGATCCTGTAGAAATTTGGGAAGTTTAAATTATTTTCTAACAATTACAATAAGATTTGGCTTATGTGGAAAGATTCCATTGATGTTAATGTTCTGTTGGATCATTCTCAGTTTTTTCATTTATTTGTTGGTTGGGATAATTGCTTTTTCTGGTGACTGTGGTTTATGTTGGTTGTGCTAAGCCTTCTAGAATGGATTTTTGGGAGAATTTATTAGCTCTCAGCACTAATATCACTGTTCCATGGTTGGTGGGGTGTGACTTTAGTATGATTAGCTCTTGTAGTGAGAAAAAAGGGGCCGTCCTCCAAAAACCAAACTGATGAAAGTGCAGCTTTTGGTATGATGACTGGTTAGGCTCTGTTCCTCTTGCCGATTATTATGGTGGTCCTTTTGATATTAATGTCACTGTGGCTGATTGTTTGAATGATGCTGTTTGGGATGCTGGAGTGTTGGATAAGTTGGTAAATAGTGTTGATGTCTATCATATTACCAATATTTTCATTCAATTTGGATCTCAGGATAATTTGAAAAGTAAAGGTTTGGTGAGTGATATTATTTCTAAGACTATTGCTAAGTGTTTTTCTGTTATACAGGGTCATGATATAAGATGGATTTGAAATTCAGGGATTAGACCTTCTCTATCTTTATTTATTTGGAGACTTTTTCATAAAATAATTCCCACTGATGATATTTTAAAACTCAATGGGCTACGGCTTCCTTCTGTTTCCTTATTTTGCGGAGAAGAAGACGAATTGGATCATCTTTTCATTCACTGCAATTACTATATTTTTGTTTGGAAATTGGTTTACTCTTTTTTTGGCAGGACTTATAAGAGTAATGGATTCACATCTATTTACAACTGCATTTAGGACTAAAGAGGTTTGACAAATATTTTCTTTGATAATATTCCTCTTATCATTTTTTATGGTTTATTTTGACTTCTAGAAATGATATCAAACTTAATGAGATGATGGTTGACAATATTGATACCGACCAAAAGAGTCGGGTTCCGTTACTCCCTTGATATTCCAAATTAATATATTAAACATGATGAGAGAACTTACCCTTTCCAGTAGACTTTGTCAGAGCATGCCCTTGATCACCTTCAGAATAATATTGATCCACCTCTCCCGAATCATTTCTCACTTTTAGATTTTGTAGTAAATATAAATTTTTTTTTCTTCTGTACTTTTGTACCTGCCATTCCCCTCTCAAGATGTTGCCAGTATCTTTCAAGTTATCATGAGTACTAGGGCCCACTTCACCAACAACAGGAGCAACCAAAGGACTAGCAGGCCTAGCGATCCCAACATCAATGCTACTCACCACAGGCTCAATGTGTACATAGGTATCCCCCACATTATCAACCAAAACCACCTCATTCACAGAAGGTCCTAAGACAACATCCCTATCCCAAGCTACATCATCATCATCTTCATTGATATTACTGCACCCACATCAACAGAGTTAGCCAAGTTGACACCATCCTCAGACACCATATTTTCTGTGTTTATTTCAATACTGAGCACAGAGTTCCTACCCACGCTATTCTCCTTTTTCAATTCTGGGTGTGAATGATAGTAATTTGCAGAGCTATGACCAAACATCCTACAATTAACACAATATTTAGGGTGTTGTTCAATAATCACCTTTTGCCAATACCCGTTTTGTGCAGAACCTATCCACACTTCATCCGGAGCATTCTGTGTAATATCACGTTCAATTAAGATTCCGACCACTGAGGGCTAGATAGAGTAAAGGTGGTTGAATCCACCTCTAATGGTTTGTCAAATATCGTTGCAATGGAGAATAGAATTTCATAGTTAAGCAAATGAAATTTCAAGCCAGGAAAGCGAATCTAGATTTGGATAATAGGAGGTTCGGTATGTGGATCAAAATCCACTAACCATTTGGGAATCTTTATTTCTCTGTTGTCTCTTTGCACAAGCCTCCTACCAAAGAGCCTCGTGTAATCCTCCTCACTGGCTAATTGTAGAAGGATATGCCGTCCATCTACAAGCTTGATCTTCTAGCTACCCGCAAAATCAAAATCCCTCATAATCAATTCAAGCTTTGGATGCCCATACAAAAACTTCCTCACCAGAGCTAATCCACAAGAAGAGGCAAGGATAACATTCTCATTATCAGAAATAAGTATAGCAGGTTTACGACTTTTTTAACCAGCTTTTTTGATGAAAATATACTTTCTTCCTATAGCAAGTATTCTCATCTCCGAGCAAGAGAAATTTACCTCAACCTCCAACAACCAATAATAAAAATTTGTATATGTATATATATGCTAAATGTAAGTATATGTCAATTCATACACAATAGCATAAAAAATCATCAACCCCACACCAGATTGCCCAACCCAGCAATAACACCTTTCAAAATTCAAAGGCCACCAACCAACTCGTCAACAAAAAAGAACCGCCCAACCCCCAACGCAAGCTCTACCCCAAACCATGGCCATTCTTCAATTTTTTCTGTCCTTCTAATTTTAGTTCACCCATTGGCCCCATGTAATACTCAAATTTTGATTAAATTAAAATGCATGAAATTCTAAATAAAATAAACCTTAAATTTTCAAATTTTATAAAAATCATAAAAAATATTTTCATTTCATTTGACACTTTATAGCAATTATTTTGATATATAGAAGCATATGTTAATTCACAAAGATGAAACGGTTATGGGTCTAACTTTTATCTAAAATAAAATTTCTCAAAGTTTATTTGTTTTCATGACACCATTCATCCACTGTTAAATGAAAGTGAAATTTTGGCATTTTCACTTATGAAAGAAGAAACAAAATTTTACCATAGCATAAGAATATAGTATTAACATCAAAATTGTATGTTTTGGCTGAAATCTTCAAACACACTTAATCTTGTCTCCAATATTTAATTACCTCTAAAATAATAAATAATAAAATTTTAAGAATATCATTAAATTTTTTTATCAATCTTTTAATTAATTATGCTATTTTAATTGTTGGTTTGAAATTTTTATTTTACGTTTTTCAGGTTATTTTATTTTGACTAACAAAACTACAACTTACTCAACATCAATGATTTGTATTTTTTTCAATCTCCAATTAATGTACTCTTTAATTTAAATAAGTAAATGTAACTTTTCATATTTCGATTAAATCATTTATACTATGATTATTATTATAAATTATTTGATTGCATATACAAATTTAAATATGATATTTTAAAAAAATAAAATTTATAATTTTTACCTCATAGTTCTTCATGGCTTCCAACCCTATCACAACTTTACGTCCACCCTCTTCTTCTACTTGATACTTCTCTTTTTCTTCTTCTTCGGGTGGAACAAAACCGCATGGACCTTCTTTCTGCTCTACTCTTCTATCCAACACTCTTGCTTCGCTCCTCTCAAGAGCCGCTTGGTGCCTCTTCCTTCGGTTTCAATCGAATGTGTTGTCGTCCTCACCGAGCTTTAGAGTCACGTCTCCCTCCATTCAACGATAACATACGTCGTCCTCAGTTGATGTTGCCACCTTCAGCTACGGGGAAGCCCTAGCTTGCGTTCAATCGATCTCTCGTTAAGTTGTTCTCACCCAAGGTCGACAATTGCTATGAATTCTCTCAATCTTTCCTTAATCTCGCATCTATTTATAGGGCAAAATCACTCCTTGAATTCCTGACCCCTCACTCATCTCCCTCCCTTGAGGAGATGAAACGAGTCGTAACAATCTTTCTCATAAAAATTTCATCATCAAAATTTATAAATAAACAACATGTTTTTTTCTTATTAGCAGGTCAACATTAACTATTTATAAATTTCATGTTGAAAATTAAGAGTCATTCATTAAGATGAGAAGTGATCCCTATAAAGTAAGTACTTGATACAAGGAGGCTTGATTATATTCCCCTTTTCAATAAAATCAAGATAACAACATATCTAAAAAAACACTTAGTTATTGAAGTAAGAAAATATGCTAAGAAAAAACCCTTATATGTAAGAGAAAAGAGCACGTTAGACCTTATCACCATCAACAGTAGTAGGTTCTTCAGAGTCAGTATGAGTGAGGGAATAAACATGAGATCGAACATATTGTCTTTGTTGAACTTAGGTAGGAGCTGAAGCTATAGACTCTACCCATCTCTGCCCACTTGCAGTCTTCTATGAAAGAGCTCCAATTTTTTTATCTTCGATGCTCTTTTGGTCAAGCAATAGACAATATATTGCTACATGATTAGGTTGATGACATCATTAGCATGTATAAGAGCCCATCAAGCACTCAACCTTAAGTTTTTCTACCATATGTTTTGCAAGAGATTATAGTACTTTAACTCGTATCTCTGCTAAATCCACTTGAATTATACTTGGGATTCTTCCTATTAGATCCCTCTGATTAATCTACATGTTCTCCTTCATCAACTTTCTTCCTTTCATGTCTCACCTTACACTTCGGAGTAAGCTGATAATCGATCTTCTCTCTTCTAGCTTGTTCTACTAATACTAAGTATTCATCAATCCCCAAAGGTAACAATAGCTATGTGGTCGAATTCTTTTATCCTTATAGAAATTTGTAGCACTTACTTCTGTAATAGCAATCAAATGTGGCTCACAAATTGACAGAGAAGCTAATTTTACTTTGTACTGCATGACTGTTTTCCCTCTCTGAACTAATAAAAAAAATTTGTCCTGCACTTTGAGTAGATGGGGATACAAATCACTTTCTGAATAACTCCACGAATTTCTCCAAATTGACCATCATATTAGATTTGTTCTCTAATTTGTCTCGACGCTGCCGACGCCCCCACCTTTCAGCTTCTCCATCTAGCACAAATGTTGCTAATGACATTCTTCTTTCATCTAGATCGGCCATACTATCTAATATCTTCTGAATTTGCGCCAGTCAATTTTCTGATTTATTTGAATATTCAATTCTTTTAAACAAAAGTAGACGCAGATCTTGAAATATCTTTATGTACTTATCCACAACAAACACATCACTTCTAATAGGTTGTGATCTGAGCTGACTCATGGTTGCATCATTTAGGGTTAGGACATTCGGGTTCACATTTATAGTATTGTATTTCATCCTTTGTTGTTGGACTCCTTTTTATAATTCCATGTGTAGTTGTTTGACTGAATGAATATAATTATTAATTTAAGTTAATTTAAATTTTTTGATTTGTTATTATTATTAGAGTTTTCTTGTAACTATTCCACCGACTCTCTCATCAGGATTACATTAATTAATTGGAAACCTTATATTTGATACTAGTTTTGTCACGATTCGACCTGGAGCTTGGATTTAACTAGGGAGGACAGAGACGGTCAAATAGCGGAAATTAGATTTTTTATATTCATTTCTTATATTTAACATTTAACAGATGAAATGACCACTAAATAAAGTAAATTAAAATAATACAGTTAAAATTTTCTTGTTACAGGTTTTCCGCATCTTATATGAATATATTATTTTTAATTGCTCATCTTTTAATTGATTAATTAGATATGAAACGTTAGTTTAAAACAACAGTGCTAATCAGTGAGCTAACAAGGGAGCTATCCAAAGTCAGTGAATACTCACTCCTAAATTTTTGTAGTATAAGAGAAAAAACACTATTTCCGTCAGTTTAGATTTTAATAAATCAATATAAAACATTTGATAGTTTATGCATATGATCATATATGATATTTAATGACATTCAATGTATTTTACCATATCAATAACATTTCTATATCATTCTATGCCTGTACAAGCATCACAGAAAGACCATAAAAAATATATTTGTAGTTAAAGTAATTTAATATCAATATCCTTTTCTACTTACGTGCATGTTTATCTTAATGTCCCCCCTCTAGTGCCATAATAAGGTGAACTTTATTGTAGCCAAATATACACATGCAAACATTTATACCAAACATTATCTAGTAATGATTTTCTCATTCTCATTTGTATAGCAGTCAATATACATGTATACAAATTAATATATATGATAATTTAAATAAAATTGAGTATATATGTCACTCCAATATTATGAATAAAATTCATTTGAATCATAAATCGTGGATATGTAGTGTAGAAATATAACAGTAATAGTAAGTGTATTTGGTCGAGAGTAAATAAAATATTACTATGACATAATAATATGAGTACTTACCTCAAAACTTTAGGACTTGTTATAACTCTTTTAATACGTTAAATGTTGTTTCCAATAGTTAATTACCTATATTATAAGAAAGAATAAAATTTTAAGTATTTCATTAATTATGTTTAATCAGTCCTTTAATTAGTTTTGTTATTTTATTTGTTGATTAGAGAATTTGTTTTAAGTTATTTAGGTTACTTTAATTTGACTATCAAAACTATAACTTACTAAGCATCTTTGATTTATATTTTTATTCAATATGCAATTAATGTTCCCTCTAATTTAAATAATTGTGTAAACTTTTTTTATGTGCAGCCAGTTGAGTTTGAAATTTATGTGTAGATAGAGACATACAGTTTTAAAGTCTCTGTACTAGATGACTCCGAAGGAACCATGAATTGAAATGTCAAATACAGGAATTCATAGATTATGGATTTATTGAGCCAATAAATTCATCATGGAGTGCTTGAGTTTTGTTTGTCAGAAAGAAAGATGGATCAATGCGACTATTTATCTATTATAAAGAGCTGAATAAACTGACAATTCAAAATAAATATCCTTTTTCTAGAATCAATGATCTATTTCATTAGTTAGAGGGTGCTACTATATTTTCCCGAATTGATCTATGATTGGGATATTTTCAGTTGTTTTACATCAGGAATCGGCTTTAAACCAATATCGTTTTGCTTTCGTTATGGATGATTTTACAAGACACTTACAGGAGGATGTACCTTAGTGTATGCTTTTTGTTGATGATATCCTTCTTGTGGATAAGACGAGAGAAAAAACTCAGGAAAAACTTGAATTATGGAGGTCTACCTTGGAGTCTAAAGGCCTTCGTTTGAGTAGAACTAAAACTGAATACATGGAATGTAATTTTAGTACTAGTTGCTCTAGGTACATAAATGTAACTATGGGCGATCAAATTATTAAAAGGTGTGAACGCTTTAGATATCTCAGGTCTATTATTCAAAGGATGGGTGATATTGATGGGGATGTTATTAGTAGAATTCAAGTTGGTTGGTTGAAGTGGAGGAATGCTTCGGGTCTATTGTGTGATAGAAAAGTATCGCTTAGACTGAAAGGAAAATTTTATATGATGGTAGTGAGACCTGCAATGCTCTGTGGCGCTAAATGTTGGCCTTTAAAAGAAAAGCATAAAAATAAGTTAAGTGTTGCCGAGATGAGGATGATTAGGTGGATGAGTGGCTTTACACATAGAGACAAAATGCGAAATGAATACATCTGTGATACGGTTGGGGTAGCTCCAGTGATGAACAAAATTAGAGAGAGTCGTCTTAGATGGTTTGGTCACATTAAATGTCGACCATCTGATGATCCGATTAGGAGAGTAGATGTTTTAGATTCGATCTATGTTAAGAAAGGCTGAGGTAGACCTAGGAAGACTTGGGCTTATTGTATAAAAAATGATCTTAATTTACTAGAACTAGATGAAAATATGACACTAAACAGGACGCAATGGAGAAAAAGGATTCATGTAGCCGACCCCACGTATTAAGGCTTTGTTGTTGTTGTAATCTCTATAGAAACTTGCCCTGTTGTTATCAGTATTTTGTTTTAGCACAGCATTGTTTGTTGCTGAAATTTATCGTTTGCTGGATGCATATTTTTATTGTAATAATTTTTTTGTATATATAATGTCATTGGGATGCTTGTTTTCTCATCTAATTCAGTCAACATATATTCAGGATCAAAATTTATTTCGTCTCCTTATTCCTTTTGATGATATATTGAGGAATTATGATTGGAAAATCAATCTTTACTTTGACGATTGTATCTATTAAACATATATGTCAGTAATACAACAGTTCTCACCTCGTAATGTAGATAGGGTGAACTCTTACGCTTTTAGAATAACATGGTCTATATGTTATGTTACCCCCCCTTATGTTTATGAGGATAAATTACTGTTAATAGCTGTCGTATGCTTTTCGTTAAGAATGCTTTTGACGTTTTGTTTCAATCATTAATTTTTGTCATTTGTGATAGTTTATTTTTAAATTATTTTTTAATTAAAGGTTGTCTTATCTTTTTCAAAATCCTGTTGTGGTTATGGCTTCCATGTTATATTTGTGCAGGGCGCCTACTGTTTACAGCATTCTTCTATTGCTTCTTCGTGATTCAACTAATTTTAAAATTAGAATACACGCTGCTATTGCATTGGCTGTACCAGCATCAAGGCCTGGTGAGGAATTGTTTTTGTTGTAGATCTATAATTTTATTTGGTGCAAATTTAAGGATTTTTTTTTTCTTTTTTGAATATTTGCTTGGTTGTGACAATGTTTGTTACCTTGATGAATTGTTTGTTTTCCAGTAAGTCTTCAAAGCATCAACACCATGGTGAAAAGTAAATTATATATTATGCCTGATTGGTTTTTTTTTGTGGTATGGAGGGGGGGGGGGGGTGTGGGGGTGCGAGGGGTTTTATAGATCAGGCTGGAATTCAATCACACATGCAATGCCTTGAGCTCTCGACCAACTGACTAAGGTGACATGCATTGTCAGATTGCTAATAATTCAACTTTAATTTTTCATCACTTTTGTTCTGGATTTTCTACTTTTCACCCATCTTCATCATGTTTGGTCTTGCCAAAGCAAATAGTAAGAATTAAACAGCCATTTGTGGGAAAAAAAACCTTGAATTACTCCATAAAGTCCAACAAGTTTTTTGATGTGGATATAAATTATAAAATAGTCATGATTACTTGTCATTTATAACTTGGACTTTCTAGTTATGTAATTATTATATTCGGAATATTTTTACCCATACTATTACTTTGGTATTAGCTTGTTAGTTTTTGATTTTGGTATCAACCTTACAAAAATTCTATTCTTCTATAAGAGCAGAACAAAACTGATTATTATGATTTATATTATGCTTTTAAATCTACTTAAAATGTTCAATGTTTTTCTTCAAGGAGGATGACCAACTTATTGGTGTCAATGGACATATACTTGCTTATGCCTAACATTTGTTAATATTTTAAATAAGTTACTGCACACGGCCTACTTAGTGTTAAATAGCTAGACATTTATATACGTACCATGTTTGGGAGTGGTAAATTGAAAGGTTTGCTGTAGATGTTTGAGGAGTTTGGAGATTCAAGATTTTGTTCTGTCCATTTATAGATGTTTGGGTTTGTGTGTGTGTGTGGAGTGAAGGGTTTTATAGATCAGAGTGGAATTCAATCACAAATGCAATGCCTGAAGCTCTCAACCAATTGACTAAGTTGACATGCATTGTCAGATTGCTAATAATCCGGCTTTAATTTTTCATCATTTTTGTTCTGGATTTTCTACTTTTTACCCACCTTCATCATGTTTCAACTTGCCAAAGCAAATAGTTACAATTAAACAGCCATTTGTGGAAAAAGAAATCTGAATTTACTCGATAAAGTCCAACAAGTTTTTTGATATGGATATAAATTATAAAGTTGTAGTCATGATTACTTGTCATTTATAACTTTGACTTTCTAGTTATGTAATTATTATATTCGGGACATCTTTACTTGTAGAATTACTTTGGGATTAGCTTGTTAGTGTTGACTTTGGTATCAACTTTATAAAGATTGTACTGTTCTATAAGTGCAGAATAAAAATGATTATTATGATTTATACTGTGATTTTAAATCTACTTACAATGTTTAATGTTTTTTTTTTTTCGAGGATGACCAACTTATCGTTGTCAAATGATACATACTTGGTTATGCCTAGCTTTTGTTAATATTTTAACTAAGTTACTCCACGCGACTTTCTTAGTGTTAAATAGCTAGATATTTTTATACGTACCATGTTTGGGAGTGGTAAACTAGAAAGTTTGCTATATATTTTTGAGGAGATTGAGATTCAAGATTTTGATTTGTGCATTTACTACCCCAGATCTGAAGAGAATATTAATAAGAAAAATTGCACATTATCCTCCAAGAATTCTTGTGATTGTGTGCAAATCTCCAATATCAGTAAATAGCTAACTCAGTATTTCAAAGGGATTCAAAATATTCTGCAAACATTGCACATTGCAAAGAAGTGATAGATCATCACGCTAAAGGTCTTGAATTATTCAACACAAATGTCTTAGGAGGGCGATATGTTAAGTAATAACAAAAGGAGGTATTGAGGCCTAAGACAACGACGAATGAAATTTGCATAAGAGGCCAACTGTTCAAATGACCAGTATGTAAAAATCGAGTGTGCAGTAGAAAAATAGCTTGATTTGATAGACAAACTGGTATGATGGATGAATTGAAGGAAATTATTTTGTGAACTGAGGCATATTCTTGCTTAATCTTTTTTGGCGTTTTCCTTCTTGAAAATAAAGTTCAATAAAAATATCATCATACAAAAACTTATCTTTGTCGCCCTATTTGTATAGGTTCTGTAAGAATATTAGTTTGGCGATTATATTGCCTCTGTATGGGCTCTTTTGTCCCCAATCATAAAAGTTTTATTATTAAATGTTTAAATAGATATTTGATTCATTTTTAAAATATACCGAACAAATATATACATAACGAAAAAATTTACACATACTTGATGCCTTCGTTTAAAAGTGTCATTAATTAACAAATTTTCTGTTTAATCATAATATGTTTAATTAAGAATTTTTATCATTAAAATTTGTTGGTGGTCATTTATACATGAGTAGTAAATTGTAAATATACTATCCTATTCATTTTCACATGAGTAGTAGGTTGTAAATATACTTTTTATAATATTGGAATTTATATTGCATTTCACCTATTAGTCTAACTTAAATATAAATACACATGCAATAGATTAAAAGAAAATTTGCTTTCTATGCTTTAATTTATATATCTTAATCAATTGATGGCTGACTTCTTCGAATTGTTTACCCTGAATCTTTTTAATTTAACCAACCAAAAAATTTCATGCATCTTAATTTTTAACCTTAATTCTTAATCAAATTAATTTGAAAATGCATTCTTATCTCACAATTATCTCTTCTCATGCAAGACTCAAGCACATAATTACCTCAAATTGAAGTCATTAGGTTGGAGGAAAGCACAAATAATTTGATTTTTAACTTAATTACTCTGCCTTTTTATCACTCTTCTTCCCTTTCTCCTCTCTCTATGCCTCTTTTCCTTATATTTTTCCACCTTTACTCTTTGGTTTGGTCCAGCGCTCGCTCTCTATTGCCAATACAGAGAACCTATGCCTTTGGAAATCACTAAATGAGCTAGTGGTTAGGTTATATCTAATGCATATGTAAATATTTATTTGTTATTTCTTTAATAAAATCTTAGCCGTTGCTTACAATATCAGTTGTTGCATGCACATAAAACCATAAAAGTTGAAATCCACATTCCGGATAATAGTAGATGAACAGTTTTATTAAAAAATATAGAAAATTTTATTTAAATGAAAGCTAATTTTCTTAATTTTTTTTTATCTCTATGAATTAACAGATGCTTCTATTGATGATCAATTTGTTGTGTAGAATGCAATGAAATGATCTCTTGATAACTTTATATAGTTAAATTTTGAGTAGATTTTATTTAGGATATTTTGCATTTATACGTTATAGGAAACTTAGTATTATTATTCTTCACTTTTAATTAAAGTTTTATCCTCGAAATTCACGCTCTTCATAATCTGCTAAATAAGTTGGAAAATTTTGTCTTACATCCTGCGTATTTTTCTAAATTATTCCTTATCTTGATTTGTACTTGTATTCACTTCTACAAAATGGATCTATTTATTTCTCAACATTTTTAAATCGAAATCCAGAAATTTTCGGATTCTTCCATATAGGTAAAATCTTTTTATACTTCAATTCCATTGTTTTGTTACAATTTATTCTGCACAAGCAATTTTTTTTTGCATTGATAAATGAAAAGTACATTACAAACTTTGTCAGTGAGTTTAAATGTCTGATAAATTAAAGGCTCAAGTTTTCTTGTTGGTCTGATCTAAAATGCCTTTCATAGGTCTATTCTTCAAAATTACAAATTAAACCACTTAAAGGTCTATGATTTAATGTTTAGGATTGTCGGCACTATTTTGGTTGGAGTAGTTGCCCGTTGGAAGCTGTCGGTCACCGGAATCGAAATTCCGTCGCCCTATTCG
>NEWO01000433.1:420540-444743 GCA_003013225.1 Phalaenopsis aphrodite | reverse complement strand
GGCTCCTTCTGCGGCTTCTTCTGCGGCTCATGGCTCTCTTCCTCCCGAGAAGCACAGGCTTCTTCTACGGCTCCTGTTGTCACTTGCAGTACTATGAAAGACGTCTGGGCGCGAGCTTTCCTCTGGCTTAAATCGCCCACTGCTCGACTTCCCTTTCGGCATTTGCTCTTTCTCTACTGTCACTTTGCTGTCCCACAGCCCCACCTTCCTCTTTTGGGGATGACTTCGGATAGATCGTATGCTACTGCCCTTACGGGTGTTCACGCCTCAGGTACACCTAAATCGCCATCTTTTCCTTCTTCATTTGAGTGGGCAGAGGATATCAAGAAGCCTGGTAGGAAGAATGGAAAGTCTGACATCTTTTTTACAGAAGGCGATGGTATTCAACTTGTTTCCTCTTGTCGTCTGAATTTGGTTTGAAAATGTCTATATGGTCATCCCAAAATGGAGTTCATTTGCAAATCATTTGAACTTATGCATCTTGTTAGGGAGTGAAAATTTAGACTATTAAATGGGAAACACGTTCTTATTCAAATTAACAGTGAAGAAGATTACATGCGCTTATTTGTTAGAAGGATAATCTGGATTGATAACAGAGCAATGAATATTTTGAAATGTTCTGTGAATTTTGACCCACGGACGGAACCACCAATCATTCCAGTTTGGATTCGCCTCCTTGGTCTGAAATTTCATTATTTTCCTCAAAAAGTATTTTACTCTATTGTTTCAACTTATGGAAAGCCACTCAAGACGGACATTCCTACTTTTAATCTTTTCCGTCCATTTGAAGCCAGAGTAGTTGAAAAAAACATCATCACTTCATCCGCTTTTGAGGAAATCTGGTTGGGCACAGCACCATGAATATTGACAGAAGGTAGATATTGAACTTTTCCGTCGTATTGTTCGAACTGTTGAATGTTCGACCACTCCAGTTCTTAATGTCACCATCTATATCCCCACCTCAGACCAAAAAAAGTAAAGTGCTCCGCTAGAGGCTGTGATTCCATCTCGTTCCGATCTACGCCAAGTTTTTGACACTATTGATCATCACAAGGATACCTCGGAAGACGTCCATATCCCCGTGGGCAATATAACATCCACTCATTCCCCAGCTATAGCTCCCCAGTCTTTGGAACCTCCTATCGTGGGGGAGAGGGAGATTCTTCAGACTCTTCCTGCCATAGAACCTATCACCGATAATACAGGTAGAAATATTTCTACTGCTTCACTACCACCTCATCAGGTCCAAAAAGATGTTAATGTTACTTAGGCTCATGAGAATCATGATGTGCAACGAATTATACCTGTCCGACCACCTTTGGAATCTACTGATCAGATGAGTCAATCTTCAGATGAGGAAGAAGAAGAATGGAGATCTACTTTAGCTCAGGAATCTGATGGATGATACTTTGGTTACTACGGGCAATGGTGCTAACCTTATCAATTTGTTAACCGGCTCACTTCCGAGAAGTCGAGGCAGGAGGACTAAAGTGGGACGTCCCTAACACTTTTGTACCATTTTGTGAATTTTTGGTTTTTTTGCATTTATGTATCTTTGTTTTATTTGGGTTTTATGTGTGTTGTAGTATATGAGTTAGGCTTTCTTTTAGGTCTTCTCATACAATCTTTTTGTATCTTTTCCGTATTAATATATTTGCCCTTGGGTTTTTTCAATATATATATATAAATGATGGCGTCGTCTTCCTTTACGCTCAGCTCTGCTAGGGTTTTGCCTCATGGTAAACCCTAGCAACTGTTATTTCGAGCTATCACATCAGATCCTCTTCTCTGCTCATTGCGTCTTCTCTAGCGTCCCTTCTTCGTTGTCGCCGTTTTGGAAAGTCGCCGCAGTCTTTCCTTCTCGTCGCCGCCGTCTGCATGGTTTGTCGCTCTCCTTTTCTTCGTCGTTGCCTCTCGTCTTCTTCCAAGCCGCATTTTTTCTTTCTCAATCCTCGGGCTCGCGTTGAAATCGCAGGGGCCACAGAGGGGTTTCCGCTTCTGCTCCCTATTCTGGATTCAGATTTTACTATCTGATTTGCTTTCTTTACTGTTCTTAACGTTTCACCTCTATCTATTGGGGATGACTTCAGACAAATCGTATGTTGCTGCCTTTGCGGGTGTACACACCTTAGGTGCACCTAAATCATGTTATTTCCCTCCTTCGTTTGAGTGGGCGGAGGACATCAAGAAACCTAGTAGGAAGAATGAGAAGTCTATCATTATTTTTACAGAAACTGAAGATATTTAACTTGTTTCCTCCTGTTGACTGAATTTGGTCGAAAATTTTTTGTATGGTCATCCCAAAATGAAGCTGATTCATAAGAAATTTGAGATTATGCACCTTGTTGGGGAGTGAAAAATTGTATTGTTAGATGGAAGACATATTCTTATACAACTAAATAGTGAAGAAGATTATACGTGATTATTTGTTTGAAGAATAATATTAATTGATAACAAAGCAATGAAGATTCTGAAATGCTCTGTAGATTTTGACCCATAGATGGAATCATCAATCATTCCGATCTGTGGATTATACGTTCTTCTTCCTAAACTCTTCCTCTCCTATTTGCACAAACACTGGCGTCACTATTCCCGCGATCCTTTGATCCGAAAGTTGGTTGGCTTCCCTCTTCTATATGCTTGGATCGTCTTACTTGCTCAAAGCTTGAGAAAATTAGGCGTCCTCCCAGTACTCGCAAGTCAAGAGAGCTGCTCAACGCCTCCATTGTTTGACACTGACGCCGACTTATTCTCCAACGTCATCCTCCTTTCCTTCGCATGTTGCTTGACTCCCAGTTAAGTTGTTTGTCATGATTTAAAGGTGAACTTCAGATATTTAGCTTCCCGATCTCCTCTCGTTTCCTCTCCCTTTTTATTCGGTTTCCCAACTCATCACTTCATCTTCTTCTGCTTCCCCATTTCCTCTACTGGTTGTTTCATTTTTCTTTCCCAACTAACTGAGACAAGAGGTTACAACAAATCCATCTGAATAAAACTTACCTGTAATTACTCATTTACAATCAACAACTTTTTTACCATAAGATAATTCAACTAGTTTTCATAGACCATTTTTAGTTAAGGCTTTCATTTTATAAGTATTGTTGTTTGCCACCCGGAATGGGATTGGACTTGCTGAGCAGATCTCAGGACCTCAATAGATTCAACATAGGCAATAAACTAACACGAAGTAAAAGATAACTAGTTATAGTTAATACAAGAGGAAATGGGATATGCACTTTGACGTTTACCTCTTCGAAGAGCAATAGGTAAATCGTGGTCACTAGGAGGAGGATTCACTAAAAAAGATGATATCGGTGTTAGGCTAGGATTAAGTGGACAGGGTCTTCTAGAGTAAACATTAATGATAGGTGGTATAGGTTGAGGCACTGGTGGTGGAGGTGGAAATGGAATAAGATCTAAACTGATGGTGTGATATATTAATAACTCATCTGAATCTTGTGAGGATTTAAACAACAATGAGTCACTGAATAATGAGATTTATTCATCAAAGGTAACATCATTAGAAACCATGTACTTATTTATGAAGGGTAAAATGTCGAAACCTTATTTTGCAAGCTAGAGTATCCTAGAATGACACGCCATAATTACTTAAGGTATAGTTTAGAAACATGTGGATGAGTATCATGAACAAAAAAAGTACACCTAAGTGTATGTGGTTCAATGGGAAAGCTGGAGCTAGTTAGAAATACAATTTGGTAGGGTATCTGGTTCTGTAAATAGCTGATGTCATCTTATTGAAAAAATGATCCGATTGATAAATGACATGCAGTAGACACTACATCAACCCAAAATCATTTGGGCACATTCGTTTGAAACAAAATAGCTTTAGCAATCTTTGTAAAATGTTTATTTTTTCTTTGAGCTACTCTTTTTAAGATGTGATATTAAGATGAGATGACTGGTGAAGCATCCAATTTTATATCATGTATGTTTAAAAAGGTGCATAAAATTTTTTTTTGACATTGTCAACTTATAATTTTAGCTAAAATATTGAATTATGTTTTAATTTCAACGTGAAAAAATTCAAAATATGACGTTAAATCAGAATGAGATTTCATAAAATAAAGTGAGTCGTATGAGAAAAATCATTCACCAAAGTGTCAAAATATTGAAATCAAGGTTCCCATTCATCAGAATGAGCAAACTCAAAACTATAACCAACTATTTTATTAATTTTGGAATAAAAGACACATGATGATGTTCAACAAATTGACACAACTTATAATCTAAAGATAATCGTTAAAACTGCGGGTATAACTTTTTTAGCATTTGGTAGTGATAGATGCCTTAATTAAAAATGGACCAAAAAAGAAGATATAGTGTTGGAATAGGCTATGAGCCGAGGTAGTTTGTTATCCGAAATGTTTATCCCGCTGGCTCTCTCCCTTTCCCAATAATCTTTTTTGTCATAAGATCTTGGAAAAAGCAATGATCGTGGAAGAATAAGATATAATAATTAAGAGCACCTATAATCTTGCTAACATAAATAAGATTAAAAGAGAATTAAGGTAAACTAGGGGCAAAAATTAAAGATAATGTTGTTGTAATATTTATGGTGCCGGAACCAAGAATATTAGAGGTAGATTGAGCTAAGGTGATAGAAGAAAGATGTTTATAAACAGTGGAAAAGAGATTCGGATCGCCTGTTATGTAATTTGTAGCACCGAAATTAATCACCCATTATGTGGAAAAGGAAAAAAAAAAGGTAACTATCATTGTTACCAGACTCAACAATGGCAATGATACAACAAAGGTAGGGATAAAGGGTTTATTCTTGGTTGCTTAGTGAAATTGGATGAATTTATATTCATCTACTGAAATCAAGAGTTTTACCCTGAGAGACCTTATTAGTAGTGTCCATGTGAGCTAACTGTGATTTGGAACTCTTCTGATTCTTTTTGAACAACTTTTGACATGTTCTCTTTGTATGACCAAGTTCATGGTAGCAGTAGCAAATTACCCTTGAGCCTTGATTTCAAGAATTTGGAGTTTTACTTTCATAAATGTCTTGAGACTGGGGTTTACTGATGTCTATTTTTTTATGGCTAGCAAGAGCACTAGGTTGTTGTACGGATGAAACCTAAGAACTTGGAATAGTATACAACATTTTATTACAGGCTTCTCTTAGAGTAGTAACTCTTAGGTCAGATAAGACTGGTTTTATACCTTTATACTGGGAGTTAAGGCCAGTTAGAAAACTTATAGTAGTCATTTGTTCCTTTGAGCCTGCTAAATTTAGAGATCAGTACTAAAGGCCAATGGTGTGTTCAATTCTTCATAAACAAGTTTGAAGTGCATGTGATAAGTGAACTGATTGATCATTTTGTTCAGCTTGATAGAACTTCTTGCATACATAAAAAATTTGGGAAATATTCTCTCCCCGATACACAAATGTCAATTCCTCCATCGCATCTTTAACATTTTCACAATGAGTAATATGACTATATTGATCAGGTTCGATAAAATTCTGTATTTGTATTAAGAGCTAGTCATCAACTTTCATCCACTAATTTGGATTATCTCTGCTGAGAAATTATCAATGAAGTGACATCCTTGAGAAATATTTTCTAGGTAGTCTCGCCATTTTATTCCAATAAATGATGCCATTTAACTTTTCATCAGAAATTTTAATTAGATTATTATATATCTTTTAGATGTTGTGGTCTTTTCATTATTTCATTTAAGACATTTAGAGTATTAGCATTATGGCAACAGTAATTTTGCATTTTGTTTGTAATTTGAGTCTTTCCAACTTGTTTTCAGAGACATTTTCTCGCTCGTATTTTTTACCAAACTCCATTTGGTAATTTTAGTTGATGAGATTTTATGTGTGGGGGCAAATACGCAGATTATGGAAGCTCATTTTCTGATGTTGTTCAAGGACTTCAACTTGTACTCGAATCTCTAGGTTCTCACCACCCAATGATGCCATCAAGTTACAAATACAAGGACACTCTAGAGAAGCAGGTCCGGCTTAAAGCATGGTACCTGATGTATTTGTTTTTATACATGAAAAATTTTCTTATTAATTTATTTATTTGTGTAACTTATTTTTCAGCTGAGTCTGACCACCTTACATGTCCTTGGATTTGTTTTATTAGAGGATTGCCCGGCTCTTAAGGTTTTTCTTCTCAAGGTAAGGTCATCTCCCTTTAGAATCTTTGGTGTTTGCATACCATGCACAGTATCATGCATCTGTAGATATTCCATCTCATAGTTTTCCTTCTGAAACCATACTTTATAGTGCATTAAATAGCTAACATTTTTTTTTTTGTAAAGTAGACTAGTGGTCTTTTTAAGGGTATATTTAAGGAAATAAATTTTTGATTTTGATAATTTTAGTTACTTTTTCCATGGGTATAAAAAGCCTAGGAGTTCAGGATTTAATAACATATTTTGTTTCGCATTTGTATAAGCTTTTTAGGACATTCTAAAATGAACTTTTATTTTAAAATTTCTTTATCAGGCAAGCATCCACCTCTGACTTTTAAAGTTTCTTTAAATGAAACATTTACTCTCCGGTTGACCTCCCTTTGTGTCAAACAGCAGTGCATCAAAGATGGGCGATTCGTTGAGACAGAATTCCCACCATTGACTTGCACAAATCAGGAATAAGAGGGTGGAGGATTGGTCACACTAAACTGTTACAAGCTAATACTATCCGATTAGTTTTATATTCATTCATGTTAAAACTTGCAGAAAACCGTGCATTATTAATTCACTAATTATCTACACAGTTACCAAGCACCAAAATATCAAATGTACATACTCCAAAAAGTCTTCAAACTCTCCAAAATCTTACAAATTAGAAGCTATAAAAAGTCAGATCATTTGATTAATTTTCCTACTATTCCTTACTCTTTTTCTGAAAATTAACATAATCGAGTAAATTATAAGCTTAGTTAAACAATAAGTGTCTAAATAAGATTCAATAAACAGAAACGTATTAATTTGCATGCTAGTTAATGATTAATACAAGTGAACAAATAAGCTTTAATTTGTTTATTGCAGGCAATATATTGAAAAAGGTTTATAAAAGCAATAAGCAATAATAAACATACTCTAAGTTTCACATGTTTCAATCAAATTCTTTTATAATCATATATATTCCTTTATTTGTATTTTCTTATCCTAAGATAGTCACTTTGTACTTGCACAGATTTTAATTTAATTCATTTCTAAGGGATGCAAAAAATTAGGTATATTTTATAAAAATAGTTATGTTAGATTTTATGTGATGCAAAAAATTTGGTATATTTTAAAGTGCACTTAATGTACTTGATTTATCCAAAACTGTGTATTACTCTATAGATGCTGAAAGGAATCTGTTTGTTATGTTTGGTCAGTTACCTATTTTGGTTAAGTAAATCAAGTTTTATAATGACTTATGTTAGAATCATGTGATTTTAATCGAGTTTCATTTCCTCTATAGCCCCTTGCACGAAGCAAATGGTGACCAATTGTTTTTTTTTTGGATTATAATTGCCTCAGAATTATGCTTCTAATAATCATCTTTAATTAAGAGTTTTCTGCTGTGATCATGAAGGACAATTAACAACAAGGGCATGTGCTTGTAGGAAAGTTGAAACTTAATCATAAACTCTTCATAAACTAATGGTGAAATTTCTATGTACTGCCTGCTCTGAAATCCAATTTTCCTTTAGAAGAGCTGGGAGGAAACTTTTTTGCTACTACGTTAGGGAAAATTTCTTATTTGTCGTATTCATTATAGCAATAGCTATATTAAAACAAAATAAAAAGATAAAAGCTCTTCATTGTTGTCAATTTAAAAGTTTTTTATCTATTTTGGTGACGTGAAATTCCTTGATAATGTTTCTTATGGGCTTCTAAATTTCATTTGTTCAAATATAACATTTTATTGTGCTTCTATATTTTATATAAAGATGATCTATCAAATAATCATTACTGATCCTTCTTTCATTTGTGAAGAATGAACCTTTAAATTTTTTCTTTTTCATCTTACAGCTAGGCGTTTAGCTAATATATGCATTAGCTAATGCTGTTATTGATAGTGAAAAACTATAACTGTCATCTAGTTTGATGATCTGGAAATTTTTATACGTGATTTACATTAAGTTAATATATTTATGATAGTCATAATAAGAAAAAATGAAAGCGAATTTATCTTTGCATATGTTTTGAAAATTGTATGCAAGGCCCTGTGGTCTAAGTCAGAATTAGTAAAAAAATCAACTATGGCACTTATGTTTTAGATTTTTATTTTAAGATGATCTTTAGTCATATCGTCGGTATTGATAATATATTAGTTTATTGAAAAGCATTCAAACCTCAAGAATTCTTCATTGTTTTTTATATATTAATGATTTTCTTAACAATTTTTGAACCATTCTATCTCCATAAGCCTATAGTTATGTTGTGAGCATCATGTTAGATGAAGTGATACTTCTAGACCTCTTTTAACTTGTATAGCTTGATGGCATAGGAGGAAATACACAAGCCAGCTCCTGAATTCTTATTTGACTACATCTAACTTAAATCTCCAGAAGAAATTTTTACGATTTTTGCGAATTAATGCAGTACAGTCTCTTAGACAGTCCAAAATAGTTCACAAAAGCACCAGTTTCACAAATAAATTACTAGAAGTCAGACTGGATCGATTTGAAATGGTTCCATTTTCATTCCTTTTTTGGCTCATTTATGTTTATGGTATTATATTAGGTGTTATCTTCTTTTGAATTATGGTAACTTCAAATTTAAAGTTTCTTTTGATTGGAAAAGATTAGATTGCATTTAATGCTTAGCTTTATTCTTGTATCTATTTTATAAAAATAGGAGTCAATGTAAGTGGATTATTATTGATTAAATGAAATTATTTGGGGCTGGCTAAGTGCCTTTCAGATCGTAGTTGTGGATATCATCTCTTCATGTTTTTCTGCAGAGTTTGTTTTCTTACTTGCCCTTTCTTTTAAAGTAAGAACAAACGACCATTTAAATAGTCTACTTTTAACCATATTTTCCCAACCAATCAAAGCAGCTAAATACCAATTATTTTTTATGACTCATTTTATAATGTTTGGCGTTGTGAAAGTTTTTTAACTATGATCACAATTATCTTTTCATTAATCAAAACATTCCAATAAAAAATTATGGTTCATGTGATTAATGATTAATGATAATATTTCTCAGATATGTATGTCATTAATTTTTAATAATGGAAAATTAAATATGTGATTTTTACCTTGAAAACTTTTATGTTTGTGAGGCTTATGTTATCCTATATTTTTTATAATTTTTGTCACCTTACCTAATCATAATGTGCTCATTCGTGTTTCAGAGTGATACAGGAGTTAATCCAAACCACGACTCGAAATACAAATATTGCTAACTTAATTGAGGATACAATGAAGACTCAAAAATAAAAGAAAATAACCACACAAAGCAAAGATGCAAGACGACTGCAAACAAACGACACAATAATGATGATAACAATGATCCTGATGAGTAGGAGCTCCGGAGTGGAAGAGTAGGGTCCAGGTGGTTTTGGTGAATACCGGGGGGCAATATTTTGCTGTTGTTGAAGGAGGAGGAAGGTGGGGCAGCAAGGTAGCGATCGTGGAGGTATTGAGCAGCAATGGGAGGAAGTGGTAAATGTCTTCGGTGGCTGAAAGCCGGTTGGGCAGTGAACAGAGGCCTGCATGAGGCAGGGATGGTCACAGTGGCCTGCAGAGGAGAGGCGGCCTGCTGGGGTGAGAACAAGATGGCTGTTTGCTGGATGCAGAATGGAGGGGCTGCAGCCTGCTGGGGAGAAGGGCGACAGCCTGCTGGAGGGAGAGAGGAGGGGCTGCAGCATGTTTGGAGGATGGCAACTTGATGGAACAGGGAGGAGGTGATGCGACCTGCTAAGAGGAGGGGCTGCAACCTGCTAGAAGAAGGGCGACAGTCTATTGGAGCAATGAGGAGGGGCTGACAAGTTAGAGGGAGGAAGTGGGGGAAGGATTGGAGTGGTCGATGGCCAAGGAGAAGGGTTAGGGAAGATTTAGGAGGAAGATACATCACCAACTTGGAGTAGGATACAATCGGAGCACCATCGTTTCCTCAAATACATCCTTCAAAATGGGAAAAGGTTTTCACACAGGAAATCCGAAAGCAACACAGCAAAAACAAAAGGAAACTTTAAGCATAACACTCCCTATTTATAATGAGGACTGACTTTAGATAATTTTTAAAATAAGAAAGAAGAATAAAAATAATAAGAATTCAGATTCAGGCAAGACAGAATAAACTAATATAATTTCTGATTAGACAAGGATGAGTAAAATAAATCATAATTTTGAATTGGTAAGGACTTATAATCGGAAAGTACTAGGAGAGGGAGAGGGAGAGGGAGAGGGAGCTCCTTCCCTTGAAAACTTCAATTCCTTTTTCCATTACATCACATAAAATGGACATAATGCACCTTTGAAAAGTTGCATGTGCATTGTATAAACCAAAAGACATTCTTCTAAAAGCAAAAGTCCCGTAAGGACTTGTGAATGTTGTCTTCTCTTGATTTTCAGGAGCTATGAGTATTTGGTGGTATCCAGAATATCCATCCAAAAAGCAGAAATATCGGTGTCCAGGTAGTCTATCCAACATTTGATCCATAAAAAGTAAAAGAAACTGTTTCCTATTGACAAGATTTAATTTTTAATAATCAATACAGATTCGTCACCTATTGACTTGTCTTGTTGGAATTAGTTCATTATGTTCATTAACAACTATAGTCATTCTCTTTTTCTTAGGAACACAGTGAATCGGACTAACCGTAGCACTGCAGAAATATGATAAATAATTCTAGCATCCAACCACTTTAAAATTTCTTTCTTTATAACATCTTTCCTCATGGGATTCAATCTCCTCTGGGAATCTATCCTAGGTTTATGATAATTTCTATTAAATTTTTATGCATACAAGTTTAAGGGCTGATATCTTTAATATCTGCTAATGTCCATCCGAAGACTTTGTTATAATTTTTTAATGTTTCTTATTCCTCATCATCTATAATTTTGAACAAAAATTAAAACGATCTAATTAGATTCATTTAGCACTCAGTCTAACAATTCATAGATTTATTCAATAAACATAATGAATTTTTTTACTACGATTAAAATCAAAATTTTTTGTATGCTACTTTTATCATGCCTTGTCTTGAAAACTTGGAATACTAAAGTCGAAATAGACGGTTGGATAGTAGTAACATATTAGTCTAACAACCACAATAATCCACAATAACAATCATCTAAAAAAGAAGAGTGGCTAAACCATAAAAAAAGCTTGTAAATGAGTTGGTTAGTTGATGGAAATGTTGAAGGTTGCAACTATGGAAGATTCACAAAACAATGGAGGTTGTAGATGCTAGAAAGCCCTCATTGGATATCTAAATCAACAAGTATTTTGTGTAGCAAAGTAAAGATGTTGTGAAATTAGTGAAACAAATGAATACATGTAACAATGAGGCAATAGAGTTAAACTAACATTGCCGAGATTACTATAGCATTGAGCAATGGGAAGAGTTTATTTGCGTCACCCACAAGCACTATAGCTCAAAGTACTGGGAAGAAATGTGATCATGGCATCACATCAAGCACTGCATCGTGGAGTATTATAACATGTTTGTTATTCTCATTGAAATGTAAAGTTCGTCAAAATCAATTTTGACGTTGACATTGAGCATAGATAATGCGGGTGCTTGGTGCTGTGCCCAAATTCAAGCATAGGAAAGTACTTCGACACCGGACACTGCGAACCCGCGCGGCTGAAGCCCCACGAATCATCGCGACGCGATAAACTGCAAACTCGCGAATGCAAGAGAGCGGATTAGCGTGATTGCGATCCCGCGTATGGAGCAGGGATCAGATCGCGAATCTTCACGATCCAGGGTTTCTTCATGCACCTTCGACACTTGTCTTCTTCTAGAAAAGTTTTTCTTTTGGATTTTTCTGACTCTGCCACTCTCCTTCTTTTTGTGTAGAAGAATGAAGCTATAAGTAGCTATCTCCTCTGAGTTTGTGAGTTAGTTCTACTTGATTTGTCTTCTAATCTCTTGTGTGGAGTCACTTCCCTCTTGTTAAGGTTGTAATTGACAATAGGTGATCCTTCGGCTATGTCCTGCTTCGAGATGGTGTTGTAAACTTCAAACTTCTTCACTACTACTTCTTCTAGTTATCTACCACCCTCACATTCCTCCACCACTCTACCTCTACCCCTACTTCCTCCAAGATGTCACCCTTCAATCCACCTATAGCCGATCACACACAATCCCCCACCTACCCGAGAGTCGCTCACCTCGCCGATGCCGCCACCATCTTTGAATCTCTTCCTATAACTATAGCTAGTGATTCGTCCATTTTTGTATTTCTCTTTTGTTTGAGTCGTGTTGTATCACTATTTTTATATTAATAATAGTTTACTTTTTTGTATTATGTCACATCCTAAATAGTTCCGGTATCAATAGATTTTGCTTGTCAATGTGCAAAGAAATCTCGATATTGGAATTATGTGGAGCCAATAAATCACCAAACTTGAAAATTGATGTGTGTAGAAACAAGCCAATAGGATCGAAAGGTAGCATAGCATTTTTTTTTTTATGGTGTACCAATGATTTAAAGTAATCGACATTAATCTAAAGGTAGCATAGCATGAGATTGTTTGTTGATGTTGATCAGTGCAAAATCTGTTAGGACTTTTTGTTGGGCAATGAAGGGTGATGAACCATGTGGTGGTGAAGGCTGAGAATGCATTGGGTGATGAAGGTTAACACACAAATGGAGAAGCTTTGTGCTCTGAGAACATGAAAAGAACACGAGCTTGTATGAGGGAATTTTTTTATTTTACAAAGTATTTGATTCAAGGCTAGGGGTGTAAACGAACCGAACACGAACGAACAGAGCTTGTGTTCGTGTTGGGTTCGTTTAAAATTTAGTTTGTTTGAAATAAGCTCGTGTTTGAAATTGTTCGTGAAATCACTGTTCGTGTTCGTTTCTTAACGAACGAGCCGAAAACGAACCGAACATGAGCTGTTCGCGAACGACGAGCCAGTTTGACATCTCTAATATTAATATATATAAATAATATAGTATATTAATTATGTAATTTATATTATATAAATATATAATATCTATATTAGTATATTACTAATATAGTAGATTAATATATTATTATTATTAATTTATTATATATTATAATTTATAAAATTTAATGTTTTAAAATATCATAAATTATATATATATAATTATTTTAAATTATTTTATATTTTGAACAATAACGATTCGAACACGAACGAACGCATCACTGTTCGTGTTTAGTTCGTTTAAGTAACCGAACGAAAAAACTTTGTTCACGTTCGTCTCGTTTACTTATCGAACGAATCGAACACAAACTCCTTGACGAACCAAACACGAACTGTTCGCGAACAACGAGCTTTTTTGACAGCCCTATTCAAGGCAATATATAGAGTAATCAGGAAGTGAAAAAAATAAAATTATTATTAATACATATGTAGCTGCTAGATAAACTGCTATTAATCTAAGATACAAACTTTTATTATGACATTTCACAAATTTGAGGTCTTGCCCAATGCTTGTAAACGAGTATTCAAAGAACTAGCTTCGTGCTCTTAGCAACGTCAGGCTTCTCAAATTTAGAATAAGGAAGTCGAGCGCACTTCATTGCTGCTTTAGTATCAGAGAACAGAAATGCAAGCTGCAAGCAGTATGATTTTTTGTTGATCCCACTGAATTTGGTAAAACTACTTGGCCATTAATGCATAGTTTTCATTCCAATCTGCTCATAGATGTTGATATTTTCTCTGAAATCTAGTTCTTCAGCAAAGTTTTGCTTTTTGTGTAAAATGTTGCAGAAAGCTCAGTTTTTTGAGGGCTGGTTCAAGTTTCTTTGCTCATCTTTATTAGAAAGCCAAAATCAACCATCCGCGGGCATGGTTACATCTACCGGGGAGCCTGCTGATGAGTCTGCTCCATACTTGCCAAAGGAAATGGTGCACGTTGCACTGAAGTCCTTGTACAACATTTACGAGTGCAACGAACATCATGACATTGCTGAAAGATTGAGGATATTGATTAGCAAATACTCCTGAACTTTCTTTCCCTGCTGCTGTAGTGAACTTTTCATATTTAAAGGCATTTTTTTTTTCACTCGTAAGCAAGATGATCTGAAAAGAACTTTTGTTGTGTTTCCTGCTGTTTTTTGACCAACGAGGAAGAAGGCAGTTTTTGGGTTTTCTATATCTTGGTTTTTAGATACAAGTGGAGCATTCCTACAAAATTTTGAACGCAATTCCACCATTGAAAAAGTAGACTAATCTTTGTCCAGTGATGCTTGAATGTATATTGTCATATCCTCATGAATGATGATGTTTGTGTCTATTTGACCGTTTAATCCCTAACAAACATGATGCATGTCTAGCGTTTGCAGTTGGTTTTTTTTTTCTTTTTTTTTGTTTTGTTTTGTTTTTTTCCTCTTTTGTACGTGAAGTTGACGGCGAAGGTCCAAATTAAATTGGAAGTGAAGGTTTAAGTTTACATAGTAGGATAATATGTAGCCGTGGACGCCGGTCTTACTAAAAGAATATGCAAGCAGTGCTATGGTGAGTTACGTAAAGCTTGCCATCACATCCCAGGGGTGGGTGGTTTGGAAGCACTGTTTTTGTGCAAGGTTCGACCCCCCTTCCAACCTTGCACCATAATCCTATAATTTAACCTTGACACACCAATAAAAGTGTTACATCAATTGGTTATTAAACTGGATGTTATTTAACTACTTTAGCTTAATTTGTTATCAAATATATTCAATACTAAATATAATATAATTATTTATTATATAATAATGAAATGCAAAAGATAGTAATATACCACAAAGTCTAACCTATAATTTATTCCTCGACCAATTTTCATTTTGGTCGTGGTTACTAATTCAAGTAATTGTATTCAAACTGGCTGTTTTTTCACAAAGTCTAAACTATAATTTATTCCTTGACCAATAATAGCATGAATTTAGTAAACAAATCTTTAATTGTTTGCATAGGTTAGTCTTTGTAAAAATACATGATCTTTGATTTTAAATTCAATCATTTCATGCTTATGGGCAAAGTATCTCTTATAACTCTCCTAAGCTGCATGCAATCATTCTTGAATTTAATTAACCTTTACGGTTGCTTGATCAATTAGTTAAGGTTCAAATAATTTTCTCTTGCCAACCTCAAACCAACACAAGAGATCCGCACTTTCTTTCATAATGATGGTTGTATGGTGCCATGCCCATGTTGGATTGAACTTTGTTATTACAAGCAAACACTACCAGTGAAATATAGTCCTCTTATCTACAACTGAAGTCCAAATATAAGCTCTCAACAAGTCTTGTAACTTCTAATGGCCAATAACTTACCGCATGTCTAAGAGTGAAAAGTAATAGTAAAGTCTAATCTCGTTCCCAAAACTACTTGCACCTATTTTCATAGGTCAAAAGTAAGTCTTCCATCTCAATCAAATAAAATTCCTTTGAAATTTAATGTAGTTAGATAATATTATATTTGTAGATCTTGGCTAGCTACTCTACTAAATAAATTTACTTGATTGGTAGGATGAGCTGACTTTGTGAGTTTATGAACCATAACCCAAATATAGGCATGTCCTTTCTATCAACTGAAGATACCGTGCCTTCCTTAAATTTAGCTTTTTCCAATTAAAATATTCTTGACTCTTTTGTTTAATGAAGACATTACATCGAATGTCATAAATGTAATGTTTTTAAAATCTTTAGTGTAAAAATGACTGAGGCTAGCTCCAGATCTAGGGTATGATAGTTTTTTTTTTTTTTTTTTTTTTTTTTTTTTTTTTTTTTTGCGCCTTAATGTGTCTAGAAGAATAAGCTATAGCCTTACGATGTTGCAGTAGAACACAACTCAATCTCTGATGTGACTCATCATAGCAAATATGAACTCTATCTATGCTAGAGGAATTTTTAGAATCGGGTCTATCACCAAACAATTCTTGATCTTCTAAAAACCTTGCTTTCAAGCATCAAACAATTCAAACTTAATAAATTTTTGAGTCAACAGTTTTAAAGGTGTAGTAAAATTAGAAAAATCCTCATCAAATCTTTAATAAAAGCTAGCTAGACTAAAAATGCTAAAAATTTTCATGGGAGTGCTCAACCTTGGCCAATCTAGCATCACCTTTATCTTGGCATGATCTACAAAAATTTCAGCTTTGCTAAAGATATACCCTATAAATGCCACTTTTTGAAGCCAAAATCTTGACTAACAAAATTTTGTGTAAAGTTTGCTCCCTTAAAAAATATTTAGTGGTGCTCTATGATGTTGGTTTTGCACCTCTTTTTTCTTCAAATAGATCAATTTATCATTAATGAATACCATTACAAAATGATCCAATTAGGATTTGAAGACATAATTCCTAAGGTCCATAAAAGCATCATGACCTTTAGTCAATCCAAATAATATTACTAAGAACTCAAGATGATCATATTAGGATAAGAAAGTAGTCTTATAAACATCTTCAATTTTGATCATCAATTGGTAGTGGCCATATTAGATACAGAAGAACCTTGATGTTGTTTGAGCAATTTATTTGATGCTTATTATTCAATATCATTTTTTTAGCTTCCTATATTTGTTGGATAATCTCATGCTCCCATCATGTTTCTTCATGAACAATATTGTTGCTTCCTAAGGTGAAACAATACTTCTATCCAATAATTTATGTAATTGAACATTAAGCTCATGGAGTTCTATAATGACAATCAATTATGGTGTCTTAAAAATTAGAGTGGTACTTAGAAGCAAATCTATACTACGCTTTATCTTATGATATGGTGGCAAGCCAAGTAAATCCTCCAAAAATATATAAGCAAATTCTTAAAGCATTGAAACGTCATCCAACCTTACATTGGATCATCCAACCTTACATTGGATCATCCAACCTTACATTGGATTTATTAGCATCAACTGCACGAGTGAGATAACTAATACATCAATGGGAGTTCATCTTACTAGCTTTAATTATTGATATTAAACAAGGCTGCTTCTTTAATGGCATTAAAACAAAAAGAGGCTCAACTAAATATTTTTAAACTTACTCGTCTCATACAATATTTCACATTGGCATGATAAGTAGATAACCAATCCATACATAAAATTGCATCAAATTTGTCCATTAAGAGTACAATAACTATAACAAACATATGTATATCATTGATGAGAAAGTTACAATCATCATCACTCTTAACTACAATGGATGAGTTGGATGGCAAAGTAATTGATAAATGTAAGTGTAATGATGAAACTAAAGTAGTAGATATAAATTTGTATGATATGAATTAATATGATGCCCCAAATTCAAACAATACTCTTTTCAACTAGTTAAAATAAAGATAATACATGTCACAACATTTGGAGTTTTATGGGCCTCTTTTTGCATCAAGGTAAACACTTGAGACAAATTTTTTTGCCTTGGCTACTTCTAAGCTTGAGATCGGGGAGTATCATCAGAGTTTAGTCTTAGGATCACTTCACTCCTATGAAAATTTTAAATTTAAATCAAATTCTTTTAGGCAGTATTTATTTAGATCTTTAGTCTGAGCTATTCAGTAGATTCTATTAATATAAACTCAAAAGTATCAAATCTCTAATTCAAATTAAAATCCTTATTTATAAATCTACAATTTAATCTAATTAAAATTTAAACCAAATTAAAATCTCTCAAATCAAATTTAAAATCTAATATCAAAATTTAAATTTTAAATCTAAATTCAATTATCACTAAACTTAGATGACTATTTCAATCTGAATCATTATGTATGTTGTAATTGCAAGATTCACAACACTTATTAAGAGCCCATTTGTTGACCTCGCTTTTGGTCAACATACCTCTCCTAGCCCTTAGCCATTTTCCTTCTAAACTTATGAGTTCCTCCTACTGTCTTTAAGAGTCTCGCTCCTTGTTAGTTAGCTCAGCCTGAGCTTATAGTCCACCAAACATCCTTAACTCAAGATCCAAAACCTGTTAGTCAAACCATGCTTAATGAGTAGGTTGTAAAATTTTTCTTGTTAAACCTTATTGTGGGCGGTTCTGCACCTTAGTTTTGGCGTCTTTAAACTTAATCTTTTAAATTTCACATTTTCCATTACTAATACCTTATTAAAATGAATCCTGAAATTGAAAACTTCATTAAAGAATCTTTAAAATTAAAGCATTTCCATGTTCACATTGTGGACATGGATCGACATTAAAATCCATAATAGAGTTTTCTTTCAATAATTCTTGATCTTAAATTCACTAAAAGTCAAAGATTTGAGCATAGACATTGATA
Source organism: Phalaenopsis aphrodite (assembly GCA_003013225.1). Taxonomy (NCBI): domain Eukaryota; kingdom Viridiplantae; phylum Streptophyta; class Magnoliopsida; order Asparagales; family Orchidaceae; genus Phalaenopsis; species Phalaenopsis aphrodite. Next base: position 426,356 of record NEWO01000433.1, on the reverse strand, counting down.
TACCTAAAATATATAGTCTTTATGTACACATTTTTATACCTAATTTATATATATACAATTTAATCTAATTAAAATTTAAACAAAATCAAACTCTCTTAAATCAAATTTAAAATCTAATATCAAATTTTAAATTTTAAATCTAAATTCAATTATGACTATACTTAGATGACTATTTCAATCTAAACCATTATATATGTTGTAATTGCAAGATTCAGAACATATTAAGAGCCCATTTGTTGAAATCACTTTTGGTCAACATACCCCTCCTAGCCCTTATCCATTTTCCTTTTACACTTATGAGTTCCTTCTAGTGTATTTAAGAGTCTCACTCCAGTTTAGCTAGCTCAGCTTGAGTTGCCTTAGCTCAGCCTTATTGGCTCTGGTATAGTTGGTTTAGACTTTTCTTGGGTGGTTTATTCCTTGACTATGTAATGCTAAATGAACTTCATTAGGCTTCTAATTTACCCTATAAAGCTAGTAGTCTAGTGATTAGGTTACTTTATAACTTTGAATAACATGACTTCTCTGTGGCTTGGCTGGCCCATTATGTGGCTCATACGGTTTGACTTGACTTAATTTATAATTGAAATCAAATAACTCAAGTTAAAATTTAATTTCATTTAAAATTAAACTTAATTTTGTCAATTCTAAATCTAAACTTAAACTTAAACAAAGCTTGAATCAAAGTAAAATGGGCACAAAGTTTATTTAAAATAAAATTAAACTTTTAGGTTAATATAAACTTAATTATCTACATTAAACCCTAATCTTATTAAAAGAAATTTAATCCTAAATAAAAAACATAAGCCTGAAAATAATCAAAATCAAAAATTAAATTTAGGGCTAACTATATATTTATCCTGACTGATCATCATAATTATCCTAATCACATATTGAGATTGCTCAACAAGAAGGGATGATGATCAGTCAGGATAATCCCATTCTTAGGGAGGCCCCTCAAAAGCTTAGCAATCATGCTAATGTTTTTACATATGTTATTCTTGTTTTTTTCTTCTACTTTAATACTTCATGCAATTTAATTAACTTGCTTCTAAACCTCCTAATTCTATGAGTTCTTATTTTAATCCATTTATTTTGATCAAAGTGTCCTAGAAAAGAATAGTCATAATGATGGTATCTAGACATTCATTGATTGTGAAAATAATTTAGAAGAGGGTGAGATTGGTAATATTTGTTCATATATTTTACCAAATGCTGATAAGCCCCCATCTCAAGAAGCTAATTTAATAGATGATGATAATGGTTTCAAAACTATTACCGAAAAGTAAAAGCCATCCACTTAAGGCTGTTAGAGCAAAAATTTAATGAGTTTTCACTTCCTTGTATACATATATATATACATTTCTATATTGGAACATTAGAGGTTTTAACTTTTGTAATGTTAGAAATACAAACAAGAATATTTATCATATTCACAATAATGTTTTTTTTAATTATTCTAAATCTATAGTTAACGGTTTTAAACTTCATAGGATTTCAAAAGAGCTTAGCTTTGATTTTATTTTAGTTGATATTAACAATAAAATTTGAATTTTCTCAAAACATTGATTGAAGTTAGAGGTTCTTTATGTTCAATAGCAATTCATTCATATTAAAGTTTTCTTTTTTTTAGTTAATTTTCATTGCACAAATGTTTATTCTAGTTGTACTAGAGACGGTAGGCTCCCGTTGTGAGTGCAACAGGGTTCTCCAAGTGTCCCATTTTTCTGAAATTAAGAATGCGTAGGAATTTGATCAGAGAGTCTCGATTTGGTCTAGAGGTGGGTTGGAGGGCTCAGAACAAAGAGATTTTGATGGGGTGTTAATTTTAGGCCTTGGGAAAGCAAATAGGATGGTTAATTGGGAGTTTTTGTGAGTTTTGTGGTGAACTCAGAAATGTTTCTTTTGGGACTTGGAGAAATTGAAGGGATTCAGTGGTATTCTAGTCTTGTAGAAGGTGGGGAAGTTGAGGTATTAATTTTATTTTGGATGTTTAATTTTTTTAATTTTAATGTTGGTGGTTGATATTTTGGTTAATTCAATTTCATGATATCATTGATGAAAAAGTTACAATCATCATAACACTTAACTACAATGGATGAGTCGGATGGCAAAGTAATTGATAAATGTGACTATAATGATCAAACTGAAGTAGTAGAAATAAATTTGTAGATATGAATTAATATGAAGCCCCAAAGTCAAACAATACTCTTTTTAGTTGGTTAAAAATAGAGATAATACATGTCACAACATTTGGAGTTTTATGCGCCTTTTCTTGCATCAAGGTAAGCACTTAAGATAGAATTTTTTGCCTTGGCTACTTATAAGCTTGAGAACGATGAGTATCATCAGATTTTAGTCTTAGGATCACTTCACTCCTATGAAAATTTCAAATCTAAATCAAACTTTTTTAGGCAATATTTGTCTAGATCTTTAGCCAGAGTTTTTCAATATATTCTATTAATATAAACTCAAAAGATCAAAAGTATCAAATCTCTAATTCAAATTAAAATCCTAATTTATAAATTTATAATTTAATCTAATTAAAATTTAAGCCAAATTAAAATCTCTCAAATTAAATTTAAAATATAATCTTAAAATTTAAATTTTAAATGTAAATTCAATTACGACTATACTTAGATGTCTTTCAATCTAAATCATTATGTAAGTTGTAATTGCAAGATTCACAACACATATTACGAGCTCATTTGTTGACCTCACTTTTGGTCAACATACACCTCCTAGCCCTTAGCCACTTTCCTTCTACACTTATTAGTTCCTCGTAGTGTCTTTAAGAGTCTCTCTCTAGTTTAGTTAGCTCAGTTTGAGCTTATTGTCCACCAAACATCCTTAACTCCAGTTAGTCAAACCATGCTTAATGAGTAGGTTGTACGATTTTTCTTGTCAAACCTCATTGTGGGTAGTTCTGCACCTTAGTTTTAGTGTCTTTAGACTTAATCTTTCAAATTTGGCATTTTTCCTTTACTAATACCTTATTAAAATGAATCATAAAATAAAAAACTTCATTAAAGAATCTTTAAAATTAAAGCATTTCCATGTTCCCATTGTGGACTGAGGCGAACATCAAAATCCATAATGGAGTTCTCTTTCAATAATTCTTGAGCTTAAATTCACTAAAAGTCAAAGTTTTGAGTATAGACATTGATACACCTATAATATATAGTCTTTATGTACACATTTTTATACCTAATTTTGAGATATTGAGCTTTAATAGAAGGTATTTGTGCGTTTTTCTTTCAGGTACAATCTAATGGATGAAAAATGATGTAAGGAGTGAAAAAGAATCAAATTTGGAGCAAAAATGAAGAAGGTGTGCAAAAGAACTATGATGCCTAAGAGCCCAAAACTGGTGCTTACGCGCCAGTAAAACCAAGATAGCCTTGCCTAAGCGCCAAGTACCTCGCACTTAAGTGTCATAAGTAGTTGATGATTTAATGAATTTGGAATAATTTTTGAAGAGGTGTTTAAGCAACCCTTGGTGAAAACGAGGGAAATAGTTAATTGACTTGAAAATAAATTCAATTGGTTTTTGAAAGGAGGCAACTCTTGGAAGATTCATTGAATGTGGACACATTTTGAAGAGACACCAAGGCACATTTCGAAAAACTAAAAAAGGACTTGAAGTGGATTAAACTTTCTTTCTCTTCTCTCCTTTTCTAGAGACTCTTAGACGCCACTTCTTGATTATTTCACAGCCACATTTTTTTTATTTTGAGCTGTTGTTTGTATTGCAGGAGAAGGAAGAGATTCAAAGGAACTTAAAGGGTTTGGTGGAGAGGAGTTGAGATAAGTTTTTATCTTTGTGGCTACATTTGGTTTTAATTTAGACTTATTGTTTTTTTGCATGATTTCTACTTTCAAATTTAAGTGTGGTTGTGTTTTCTCCATGAATTCTGAATAGTTTTCTTTATCTTTTTTCTTAAAATGATAAGTGTTTAAGTATTAGATGGAAGTTGGGTGAAGTATTAATCTTTAATGTTGGAATGAGTTATAATGATTTTAAACCTTGTACTTCATTTACTTCTTGATTTAGTCAACTAAATGTTAATATACGTCCGAGATGGTATTATCTCAGTCAACTAATGGAAAGAATCACATGAGATTGTATGGATGAGAATCTAATTCATATGATTGAGTGTAAATAAATAGGGAAATAAACTTTGAAGGGTGTAAAATTAGAGGACTTTAGGTTTTGATACAAGATGTTAGCTGATACACCAAAAATATAAGCATTTTTAGACCCATATTTTATACTCATTTTTGGTGATATTGCACTTTAATGGAAGGTATTTTTTATGTTTTATTGCAGGTTGTTAATTTTTAGGACTTGGAGCAAAAAAGAAGCAAAAAGGATGAAATTTGGAGTCAAAATAGAGAAGTTAAAAAATTGTTCAGCGTCGACGACGTCGTTTGACAGAGAAGGAATTAATTAGATGGCCTCTAGCGCTTACGACACTAGTGTCGGTGCAGACCCTGTTCTAGAATATTCATCGAATTTGGATGCTTTTTGAAGAGTTTTTGGATGCACCTATTGGAGAACCAACCAAAGCTCTATTTAGGCCCAAAATTTGATCAAAAAATTCCCCCCTTCGCACCATTTCGAATTCTTCCACCATTTCAGTTTTCCTCTTCACACACCTACATTCCACACCATTAATTAGTATTATTTTTATAGTTTTGAGTTTTTATGGTGAGTTTAAGTGTGAATTCTTTTCTAAGAAGTGTTGGAGAGGAAGAGAAGTGAGAGATTTCTTCTTTCTACATTTCCTAAGAGAGGTTACAAAGGATTTGCTTTGAGCAAGAGTTGTCGACACTTTTTTTTTTGAGGAGTTGCCTGTTGAAAGCTGTCGGCTACCGGAATCGAAATCCCGTCGACCACTTTGGAAGGGCGTTTAATATACAGAAGACTTGAGGATGAGGATCGATCAAATAAACTAAGAAATATATGACATCCATTTGGTCTACGAAACTATTTTATTTGCCGATAAGTTCCCATATGTAACATGAAGAATTAAATAGGGTTTATATTAAGCTGGGTTCAGACAAAATTCTTATAAAGGTAAGCCCCTATAGTTAATTACATCTTATATAATCAAAGTCACCTAAAAAACTCTCGATAAAAATAAGGAAATATTATCTTCAAGGAGTTCAAAAGGATAAGAATTTTCAACGAAAACAGACAAAGACGTGTGAAAGGGGAATGACTCAAATTTGGAACATTTTGTTTTTGGAATCTAAAGGAGGAAGAACTAGGGGATGTCGTGGATCCGGAGGAGAACCTTGGTGACTTCCCAATCTATCCTATTATTTGGCTTCAGTTTTGAGGAGAAATTATTTGAGTGTTTCATCCTACCAATTTTATTAATTTAGGGCTTACATTTGTATGGAACAATCACACAAATAGCCTGGAAGATGTGAAAATTTAAGTCGTGATGAACGACAACCTCAGAATATTAAGATGAGTCAGGGCTTAGATTGTACAACAAAGTCATACAAAGGCCTAAAGATGAGTTGAAGATTTATGTTGCACTAGGCAGACAACCTCAAAATCCTACGGCTTGTTATTTAATTCTAAGGAAAGAAATTGGTTTAGCTAGGGAAGACATGTTTTGCTATTGAAGATGGCCATGCTACCCAACATGCTAGCTCCAAGCTCCTTGTCATGGAGAGTTCAAGTTTTATAGTGCGTCAAGTTATGATGTCAAATCAAATGTCTCTATGGTTGTAGTTTTTTAAATGTTATGGGGGCATATTAAAGTTGATTAGAGAGACATCGGTTAGGATCCTACGGTTCC
>NEWO01000433.1:369938-381815 GCA_003013225.1 Phalaenopsis aphrodite | reverse complement strand
TATATATATATATATATATATATATATATATATATATATATATATATATATATATATATATATATATATATATATATATATATATATAAACAACTTTCTCTAGTTTAACAAGTGACACATATCTTGTAAGTTTAATCTTCCTGATCCAGTAAATCTTAAATCAAGCTTTAAACTTGTTACTTGTAAGAAATCCAAGTATGGTTGTTTGAAGTTTATTATCGATGGGAGTTGGAATATTAACTTAATAGGCATTAGAGGTGTTTGATAAAATGGGCTAGTTAAATGTCTTATTTGGTATGCTACTCCTATCATTCATGTTTCTCTTATTTTATAGAGGTTGAAGCTGTTATTAAAGCATTATCCATTACTATATATTGTGGGTGGAGCAAACTTCTTGTGGAGATAGATTCTTAGCTATTATGGAAATTTTATAGATTGTAGTTGGATTACACTTAGAATCCTATTATATAGATGAAGAAATTTTTTGCTTTACAAGCTTTTCGGCTGGTTTTTTGGTTATTTACACATATAGAAGAAAATAAGGTGGCTAATTGGGTAGTAAGAAAGGTCTTGTCTTCCCAGATGATTGTTGGTAGTAATATTGTTTCTTTTAAGATGTCTCGACTGTTATTTGGGGATTGTATAGGTTCAATCATGGCTTTTTGTGATTTGTGTGAGTTGTACTTGGTTGACTATTATTAGGTGTGTTTGTTTTTTTTTTGTGTGGGCATTCTTTTTTTTTTAATTTTTGGTGTAACTAATAAAGTAAAGAAAAAATCTCACTAAAAGATTTCAGCCCATGGAGGAAGAAATCCAACTTCCGAGCCTTCTCCAATGCAAAAAACCCTCTTAAAAGCCCTAAGATCTAATTTTATAGTAAGAAACATGGTTTGGGTCATCAAATTTATTTCCTAAAGTGTTTCATGCTAGTTTTCGTGGTCACGCCTCTTTCCGATGTGGTCACACATATTTTCAACATGGTCACACAGTTCTTCTATTAGGGCAGGTGTGGTCACACCTAATTATGACATAGTCAGGGTGCTCTACTGCAACTTATGGTGTGGTCACACGACTTTCAAGTGTGGTCACGCGTGCCTGGTTTGATCAATGGCATGTTCATGCCTGTTCATTTAAGTTTAAGTTTCATTTGATTTTTGGTTATGAGTTTCATTTGATTCTTGAAAAATTAAGTAAATGTTGTTTAGTTTGGGTATAAGTTTTAGTCTTTAATGGGTATATTGATAATCTAGACAAAATAGAAAAATGAAGCTCTGGCCTAAAATATGGGCATCACTATCAAGAAAAAGCATAAATAATACTAAAGATCACCAATGAGTACCATTCTAGACCTATGTCATACTCATGTGTCTACATCACTTGAAATATCATTTGTTTTTTTGTTAAGTTTTATCATTTCACTCTCATGTTCTTTCCCTTGTGAATATTTTGGATTTTGATAGTTGACCAATGATGGCACAACCTAACTTTTGAAATAAAGATTACTCATGGAAGAAAACCTACGTTACTATGGTAGCCAAATTTTAACTACAACACCCTAAGTAACTACAATAGCTCTGTAAAATAAAATTTACACATCCTAAGCTTACTATAGCAACCTGAAAACATGTAAATATAATCTATCACAACTTATGCAGAACGAGCATGCAAAACAATCACAACATACGAGCGCAACCTATATAATCATGTATCGTGAAAATGCTTAGCGTATTATCATGTCCAACAGTGGGTGAATGTGAAGGCGGAAGATTAATCAAATTTTATGTAAGACGCCCCCAGCCATGGCTTTTCGCTTCTTGGGGTTGTTGGTGTTATGGATATACTTAGTCATAAAAGCTAGTTAAACTAATTTTACTCAAAGATTCTTATCAGCAACCATGGGTTACGTCGTCCAAAAAATCTTTGTAGATGTGGATGTTTATTATCATTATTTAAGTTTCTTTTAGTTATGTTTGTTCACTAGGAGTTTACTTTACGTGTTAATGTCCTAAAGATTTTATGAGTTTGTGGTGTTTATCTTTCTTTAAATTTAAGAAAATTTTAATTTGATTTTTAGTGGGATTTTCTTTCGATTAATTTGATTTTCTTAATAGGACCCTTTATTAATTTTATTTTTAACATAATTTTCCTTATGAAGGCTCTGACCAAGATCTCATGGTTCCATCATCACAAATTAGTTAGTATTTATAGTTGGCTTGGTTACAAATAACCAAATGATTCCTTATCAACAATTATGGGTTACCTCTTCCAAGATGGTTTCTTCATTATTAGGGTTTACATTATGTTTTGATGATTTTGGTATTTGTGGATTTTAATTGACTTTTATTTGGGTTTATTTTTTAGAATTTTACGTTGATTTGATGTTTTAATTATTTGTTTGATTAGTTGATTGAATTTTCTATACCATTCATTTTAGTTTGTTAAATTTTTTTGTGATAATTTCATTTGATTTGAAGTTTTTTTGAAAAATTTATTAGAGTTTTAATTTGTAGGGGATATTTTGTAATTTCATCATCTTGACTAAACCCACTCTCTCTTGAGATTATAAGTTGTTAATTGTGTTATATTATTTCTAGATCAGTATTTTAAAGTGATTAGATAATGGTTATAGTCTTTGAATCTTTTAATTTTATAAACTTCAATTGTGTAAAAGGTAGGTTCATAATTTTAAGGGAAGTTATAAACATAAGCTAAGTTCATTTTTAAATTCATGAGTTCTATTTCTTAGTTTTTTGTATGATTATTGACTTTTGGTTGAATTTTCAACGACATGAGTTGTTGAGTTTTAATTTATGGTTAAAGGAGTTATTAAGGGTAGATTTTTAATTAGGGATTTTAGAAACACACATTCAATTACTCTCAAGTTAATTAATATTGTTATGATATTGCTATGTAATTGATCAATCAATTTATTTGTGTTATTACAAACTTTTTCTCTTGGAGTTTGAATTTAATACCTTAAATGGTTATTAAAGGTGTGTTTGTATTTTATGGATTTTTATACATGCTTTTAATTAATTTTAGGTTAGTGATTTTTATTTTATTTTTGTTATATTGTTGATCAAGTAATCATTTACATTCAATTAGTTATGATTTATATCTCTTAAGGTTTTGATTTTAGAGTTTGAGAGTAATGAAGGTAATACTTGTAATTTGGGATAATTACAAGTATGACCTTTTATAATTTGTTAATCATAAGTGTTTTTAATTAGGTTTTGATTATCTTACATATTTCTTAAATGAATTTTTATTTGATTTTTAAACATTTGAAGTTTTAGAAATGTTCAAATTACCCTAAAGGTTAAATTAGTAAACTCTCAAATCTTGTTAACTTTAGTTGTGTTTTTATTAATTTTATCTTAATGGGTTCATTAATTCTTCCTAAAATGTTTTAAGTGGTCACTTAGTTATCTTTTTTTTTTTTAATTTGAGTTGATCAGATTTGTTAAATTTTAATAAGGTGTAATTTTATAATTTATTTATTTACAAGATTACCTTTTTATGTGAATTTGATGTTTGACTTGTTCAAAGACATAGCCATTTTAATTTTTGAGTTTATTAAGTCCTATTATTAATGTCTCTAAGTTGATCTTTCTATTTTTTAATTAGGGTCTCAGACAAAAATTCCAATTTTACTAATTCACCACCCTAATATTTTAGGTGACTTTTAAGTTTCAGAGTTCATAATGATGATTTTAAAGTATGGGTTCATGGTTTTAAAACATTCTCTTCAATTTCCAATTGATTTTATATTTGTAAATAACACTTAATTTTTAACGATTATCATTCTTAATTAATTGCCAATTTCCTTAGAAATTAGGATTTTATGTGTAGAGGTGATATATGATCTTGGTAAAATCAGAGAAAGTCCCCAAGGTCAAATAACATAGTCCCACCAAATTTTATTTAATTTAGTTTTATATTTTAATTTTAATGATTTAATAATTGATCAAATATTTTAATTGATTTTAAAAATTATAGTGGATTAATTCGCCAAGATTTATTTTTTTATTCTTCTCTGTTCACCAAGTTTAATGCATTTTATGTCATTTCTGAATTATATTTAATTAGATAATAAATTTTCAAGGGATTAGTATTTTTATGGATTAATTTAATTCAGAAAATATTGAATTTCTCACATGAGTCAAACAAAGATGCAACACACTGCAGTTGGATGCACTTTCCACATAGCCTAATGTGCTAGTGTTGATCTAGCTATCCCGACGTCATTGCAATCGATTGCCTGATTGAATCTGTGTCATCCTTTTCTAATACAAGAAAATAGACGACATCCATTTATCATTCCCATTGGAATGTTGAACTAAAGATGTCTAGACGCTAGGGATAAATTCTCTCAATCCAATTGGCTAAAACCTAATCTAAGATAGCCAAAAGCTATACATACTTTAACTAACATATAAATACGACTCCACGTAAGTATACATATTGTTATCAATTTATATAGGGCTTTCTGATTAAGCCTCGAATATCGATCCCATGGAGATCGAGGTTAATCATGGCGGCTATCAAAATAAGTTCTAGTCTAGAATAATACGCCCTAGCTTGGAAGGTCGATAAAGGTTTGATTTTGATAATATCCTACAATTATCACTGCAGTACTACTTTTACTCCTAAACTAAAATACTTAGTGAAAATCAGAATATGGGATTTAATATATTAAAAGTACTCTTCCTCATGCAATGAAATTAGTGACATGTGTAAAAGTAAAACAAGTAATGAGAGAGATTGTGACAAATAGGAGTAATTATATTATTTACCCTCGGTCAACTAATATAAAAAACATTGGCTAATTCATATTTTATGAATCCTAAAGCCTGGTTAGTAGGAGAGATATTAGATCTCATACTAGAGTCTCCTCATCCCCTCACCTGAAGGCTAACATCTAGTATTAAAACCTAAAACTAAGAACCAAATTGGGGGCTTTAGCCTGTCACTCTAAAGTTCTCTAATTCTACACCCATCAAAGTATAGGTCTTTGTTTGGACTACATTCTCATCCATACAATCTCATGTGATTTTACCAAAAGTTGATTGAGACAATACCATCACGGATCTAACTTGTTCTCACAACATATTTTAACATACAAGTTGATCAAGTTTTCATGTAAATGAAGAACAAAGTAAAATCATCACAATATATTCTCACTCTACTCAATTCTATATCTTACACATTCATACTAATTCATTGTAAGAGGAAAGAGTAAAGAAAATTACTCACTACACGTGGAGAAACAACAAAACTTTTCATTGAACAAGACTTTGAAACCATACAAAAAAAGTACTAGATTAAAATAAAAAAATAATAAAAATACTTATCTTTGACGGAAATCAAACTCTCCTTGCATAGCAAAAGCAATCTTCTTACAATCCTCTTTAAGAACAAAGTGAAAGAAAAAAAGAAATCTCTCACTCTCTCTCTTTCTCTCTCACCTTGTCTCCCCACTTAAGGCTCTTGCCCAAGCCTTCTTCTTCTTCTCCAAGCCTACTTCTCCTCTTCCAATTAGTTCAAGGGTCAAAGAATCAGTTTTTAAAAACATTTTCAAGCCTTATTTATAATTTCTTTAGAGATACTTAAATGTCTCTTCAAAAGTGTCCATATTCAATGAATCTTCCAAAAGGTGTCTCAAGTGACTCTTCATAGTCTTTAAAAACGTCCATATAACCACCCCAAATTTTTATAGAAAGTCCCTTTTATCATTTTCAATGAATTCCCTAAGAGACACACGAAGCACCGCTTAAAAAATAGTTCAAATTTGATTTATATTCTAGAAGATTTGTTGAAAAGCATTTTTGGCACTTAAGCACCCCCTTCTCTGTCTGGTGGTGCCTAAGTGCCATTTTGGGCACTTTAGCGCCGGGCACAAACACTTAAATCCCTAGTTTTGTCTCTCATGGATCCGGTGTGCCCCGGTTTGACCCATTTTTTTCTGTTTTGGTCCATTTTTGTTTTGTTTGCTATAATCACTCCAAATTCTTCAATTTGGTGTACGTACAACCAAAAATATAAGAAAACATACCATTAAAGTGCAATATCTTTATAAAATATAGCATAAAAAATAGTATATTTTTAGGCACATCAAAATCCCCCAAACTTAAACATTAGTTGTCCTCAAGTAATACTACATTTTAAAAAAAATTATGTAGATTAGATTTAATGGGTCATCCTTTAGAATTGCTAAAATTTTGTTCTAAAAATGTGATAGTTCAAATTAGAAGAACTAGTGAATCAGACTAGCCCAGGGTCTAAAATATTTATCATCAAACTTGGGAATTTGTTTTCCTATCTAATTCAGAAATATATGCAGAATTTCAAACTTTGGATCCTATGAAATTTACTTTTTAGACTTAAGAACTCTCTTAAAATAATTTGTACTAATATAAGTATAAAAATCAAGCTTAGGATTGTTCTAAGTTCTTTACTCTATAAAGACTCAAGTGAAACCAATTTTTGATTAGGACCTCTCCTCAAGCTTCTCCTCATTTTTTTTGTATTTTCTTTTTCTTTTTTCAGGTTCATTTTGATCCATTATTTTTTTCTCTCCAATTTTTTTTTATATGTGAGGATTACTATATCTAGAGAAGTCCTTAAATGATTTTGAATTACACTTTTCCCCTCTAAAGTAAGAACTTATTACTTTCCTTCACTTTAAAAGTTGCATTTTTTTCTTAAATACTTTCTAAAAGAAACTTAAATGTTTGAAAATAAAAATTCTAAGAATCCTTAATTTTTGAAATATACAATTACTCCTACTAAAGATAGTTATTCATTTCCCCAAGTTCTCCACTAAATATTCTTAACTCTAGGTTCACCGTTTTCACTAAAAATATCAACTAAGTTTTCCTACACCATTTTTATACTTAAAATTCTAACATCCTTAAGGTGACTCCACATAACGGTAATCATTAAAAATAAAATACAAATTTATTTGTAGTACTTTTGAAAACAAGTAAAGTTTAAATTTGAAACATTTTTCTTTCTCCCCCCAAACTTAAGCTCAAACATGTGTAACAATGAATTACAAAAATATGCGGCAGGGAAATATCACTTTTACAATTTACTACACATCCTAAAAAAATATCAACAAATTACATATGGTAAAATATTGTAGTAGAAAGTAAATCTAGCCTAAATACATAGACTCACAAATTCATAAACAAACAACAACTAAGGTTAATTCGATCTCTCTTATACTCAAATTTCCCTTCTTCACTTTTAATTTCTAACAAAAGAAACCACACTAATAACATGAGTGTATTATAAAACTTTATATTGTTTTCACCCATGGACCATAATTCCCTCATGTTTTGCTAATTTCAAGGTTATTTTAAGTTTAAGGTATACTCAACCTGGTAAATAAAAATAGTGCAATTCATCTAGATGTTCTTTGTTAAGTAAGTTCATGACCTGACTCAAAGAAGACAAATTCAGATAAAGGAAGTAATAGATTTGGCATGGAGTGGTCCAAGTCCAAACTGTACAAGCTTCAAGGTAATGCTTAGCTCCGGTTAAGAACTAAGTCATAGAAGACTCGTAAACCTGCTACTACCTGAAATCATATACAAATCTATTCATGATGAAGGAATTACCTCACAACATTAATCCAATCCACTCTTAAACATCAATCACAGATCAAAGTCCAACATCTCACCATTATCCAATCCAACATAACAACAATCACACTAAACAGATAACAAAGATAACCATGTTTTAACACCCACCAAGCGCTTGGTCTAACATTGATGATCTGATGTATCCAATGTTTACTCTGGTTGCCTCAGCATCAAAATCTCATTCATTTTGCATGTATACCATGGAATATGTCATTAGTGATTTTGAATAACTCTTTCTTAGGAGATTTTTTACTGATTTTGTTATTCAATTTAGGTTCTTCTTGTGATTGAGTCAAATCTAAGGATATAAAGACTGGTGGTATAGATGAATTCCCTAAATAGGTAATCTTTAAAATTGTGTGGGGTACATTCATCTTAAGTTCATGAGATTTTACAACAGATGGAATTAAAAGTTTAATATTTTTGGTAACGTTCATTTTTTGGCAACTCTCCTGAACTTACATACAATCTTCTTTAAACAATGTTTTCAACTCATCATGAAAGTCCATTTCGATCTCATCTGTTAACTTACTCTCAAAACTTTATTGAAAATGGTTTTCACATAGATAATCAATTTCATCCATCCAAAAACAATCATCATCTTTTCTCTCAGCTGGATAATTCATAGTCTTTAAAACATCAAAACTGGCTTCATGGTCATTAATATTCACAGTCAACTCTCCCTTTTGCACGTCTATCATAGCTTGTCCAGTAGCAAGAAAAGGTCTCTCTAAAATAATTGGATTTTCTTTATCTTCATCTATATCTAATATAATAAAGTCCATATCAAAGATAAGTTTATCCACTTTAACAAGCACGTCTTCTATAACTTCCTTTGGATAAATGATAGATCGTCAGCTATTTGAAGGGTTATAGCAGTGGTAGAAATATCAACTAAACCTAATCTTCCAAATATAGATAGAGGCATCACATTAATGCTGGCTCCAAAATCACATAAAGATTTTCCACATAATCTTTCTCCAATCACACAAGTAATTTTTAAGCTAAAATGATCTTTAAGTTTCTGAGGAAGTTTTTTCTGAAGTATAACGCTGCATTCCTCACTTAGTGCAACTGTCTCGTAATCCCCAAACTTCATTTTCTATTGTAATATCTCCTTCATAAACTTTGCATAACTTGACATCTGTTCCAAAGCTTCAGCAAAAAGAATATTTGACGTTAACTTCTTAAGTAGTTCTATGAACTTTAAAAATTGTTTATCTACCTTATGTTGTCTAAGTCTTTAAGGAAATGGAGGTGGTGGTTTTTCTAAATTGATTTTAGTTGGAGATATTAATTTTTTCAAATCTTTAGAAACATATTCTTCAGGTCTTTTAGTTTCCTTTGTTTCTCTCACAACTTCTTTCTCTTTTCTATCCACATCCTCTATCTATCTTCCACTTCTTAATTGAATAGCTTGTACTTGTTCATTATTGTTCTTTTTAGGGTTGATCTCAGTGTTGCTAGGAAGTGTTCCTTAGGGTATATTGCTAAGTGAATTAGCAATTTGTCCCAGTTGATTCTCTATGTTTCTAATTGCAGCATTTTGACTTTGCAACTAGTTTCTCATTTGTAACACCACTTCTTTTATAGACACCTTTTTATCCTCAAATTGTTGATCATTGTTAGACTGTGTTGGATATGAAGTTCTATAGTTTGTGATCCCATGATTATTCCAACTTTCATTAGGAATTGCATGATTATTTTCCCATTGTTGGTTTCCACCCCCAGTAGTATGATACAAGTTAAAATTAGGATGATTCTTCCAATCTTGGTTGTAAAAGCTAGAATACAGGTTGTTTATGGTATTTAAAGTCTCATATGATAAGTTAGAATCAATCATATCCATAATGAAATTTCCTCACTTACTGGAGTAAATTGAGGCTGGTTCATTCCAAATTGATCTAACTTCCTTGATATTGTAACAACCTGAGATGCAAGAATTTACCCTAGCAGAGGGCCATTGAAATTCTTTTGTATTTATTTCTTCAATTAGCGCATATTCTTCATCAAATGGTTTTGACATTAATCATCCACCAGCAACAGCGTCAATTTTAGACCTAAGAGATTTTACTAACCCATTGTAAAAAGTTTGAATTATTAACCAATCGGGCAGAGCATGGTGTGGACACTTTCTTAAAAGTTCCTTAAATCTTTCCCAGGCTTCATATATTGACTCCCCTTTATACTGACAAAATGAGATAATATCATTTCTAAGTTTAGTTGTCCTTGAAGGTGGAAAAAGCATAGCTAGGAATTTTTGATTTAACTCCTCCCAATTTTTAATATAGTGATCCCGACTTTCTATATAGATGTAAAATATGATGTATGCAATTTTATGCTTAATTTCCTTAAGAGTTATTCTTAATTTGCAATAAAGTCAAAAACTTGTTCCAAAGCAAAAGCAAAATAAGTTTTCCATTATGAAACAAAAAAGAATACAATTATAATATTTAAATATGGGATACTACATAAGTATATGTATCGTTATCAAGTAATATAGAACTTTTTGATTAAGCCTCGAATATTGAACCCATAGGGCGATTGACAATATGCACTTTAGAAAACTAGAAAGTTTAGAAATTTTAGATGACAAAAATCTACTTAGCAGAATATTCTTACTTAAACTTAAGATGCTAAAATAAGAATGTAAATTTGATTCTTCAAGTAATTTTTGGTTTACAAAAATAAAGTAAGCAACTAATTAACTTAACTAAATATTTGCAACATGAAGGCAGTATAAGTAGAATGTTTTTTTCCTTATTATGAATCTGTAATAAGTAGAGAAATTCTGTTCTGAAAGTATTCTAAATGTGTTGTGCCAAATTGGAGCAATAATATTCTTTACCCTTACCAGAGATGCTATGAAGAATATTGGCTAATCTATAGTTTGAATAGCCTTGAAGACCAGTTAGGTAGGGAAAATATTAGCTATCACTCTATAGTTCCCTTTTATCCCTCCACCTAGGGGCTAACATCTCGTATTGAAACCTAAAACTATAAATTAAATGGGGACTTTAGCCTGTCACTCTAAAGTCCTCTAATTCTACACCCTTGAAAAGTTTTTTTTCCTATTTATTTGCACTCAACCCCATGAACTACATTTTCATCCATGAAATTAATATGTGATTCTAAATAATTTGTTGACTGAGACAATACAATCTTGGATCTTACAAGTTCTCACAAGAGTTATTAACAACTTAATTAGTCAAATCAAGAAGTAAATGAAGTGTAAGGTTTCAAATCATCATAATTTGTTCCAAAATTGAAGCCTAATACTTCACATAACTTCCTTTTAAAACTTAATCACTTATCATTTTAAGGAAAAAGATAAAGAAAACTACTCAAAATCCATGGAGAAAACACAACCACACATGAGTTTAAAAGTAAAAATCATGCACACAAACAAGAAATCTAAATTAAAACCAAGTGTAGTCACAAAGATAAACACTTATCTCAAATGCTCTCCACCAAATGACTTGAAGTTCCTTTGAATTCTCTTCCTTCACTCACAATATAAACTAAATACTCAAAATAAAAAGAAAGTGGCTGGCAGCGACGGCGACTTGGATGGAGGATGGTTGTAAAATCTGATGGGTGGCTGGCCTCTTGTCTTGATGATCCATGTTTTCTTTGATAAAAATCCAAAAGGTTCCTTTGTGTCCCTTCAAAATGTGTCTCCATTCAACGAATCATTTAGAAGTTGCCTCCTCAAAAGCTAATTGAATGAATTTTCATGTCCATGTGATATTTACGACATTTTTTCCAAGGGTTGCTTATAACACCTCTTTAAAAATTCATCTAAATTCAATGAATCATCAAATAACTACTTTTGGCGCTTAAGCGTGGGGTATCTGGCGCTTAGGTGCCCAAGTTCATTTTTTCTCTAAATTTGATCCTTTTTCACTCCTTTTAGCATTTTTCATTCATTTGATTGTACCTTGTTGACCTCACTTTTGGTTGATGTTTAGTTTTTCCTTTTTAGTAGCCTAGGTTCTAGCTGTAAGACTTTCTTGTTTACTATTTCTAGAGGACTAGAAAAAGGAACCCTTACAATTAGAAACTCTAAACCATTCTTTTCTTAACTTGAAGTTCCACATGTTGGTCTTGACCTCTAGCACTTTGTAGGTGGGGTCAATATGGGAGAACTCAAGGTGAGTCCCTAATCCCACAAAAGATAGTTATGTAAAATTTATAAAGATGTTGTTGCTTTACAACGATACCAAAA
>NEWO01000433.1:344793-354811 GCA_003013225.1 Phalaenopsis aphrodite | reverse complement strand
AAGAGATGAGCAAGTTGTTCTACTGGAGAAAAGAATAGAAGAGATGACTACAGCTATGACCGCCATGGCCGCCATTCAGAGGCAATCACAAGCACCAAGATTGGCTTCTCCAGAGATTAAACAGTCAGAAATCATACACATCGCAGATGAAAGGAGGGAGGCTACTTCGACAGACAAAGAAGAACAACCAAAGAAGGATTCTCCATCAGGTGTCATGCCAGAAAAAGAGTTCAAGCAAATGGTTGAAGAAGTGCAGGAGGCCTTAGCCCAGTTCAAGAGCAGTGCATCAATTTTAAAGGGTAGACCTTACCCAGAGGAGTTCGATGTCGTCCCTTTCCCCAAGGGTTTTGTGAGCCCAAACTTCAAGATATTTGATGGGACTGGAAATCCCAGACAACACATAACACATTTTCGAGCCAACTGTGATAACACGAGGAATAGCGAAGCTCTACTCTGCCAGTAGTTTGTCGGCAGCTTGTCAGGGATTGCTTTCAACTGCTACGTTGACTTGCCCAACGGGTCAGTTAAATCATTTTCTGAGTTGGAACAGTTATTTGTGAAAAGATTTGCTGGGGCGCAGCTTCATGTGTCTATTGGAGAGCTCATGATGGAGAAGAAGAAGCCTAGTGAAACCTTGGCAGACTATATTTTGAGGTGGAGAAACCTTAGCTTGAAATGTGAACCTCAGCTACAGGAACATCAAGCGATTGAGATTCTACTCAAAAGCATTCATTGGCCAGAAGCTTTCATGCTTATGGGACTCACCATCAAATCCTTCGAGAAGCTACTCAGTAAAGCCAACAGTCTTCAAGAAGAAATGAAGCACATGGAGTCACATGAAAAAGCTAAGGTGACCAGAGAGTTTGAAAAGAAATAAGGGTTAGTCGTAATTGTCGACAAAGGAAAGCAGCCGATAAAGATATATGCAGAAGATCATCGTCAATCTTCGTCATAGTACTCTCAGAAACAGAGCAGTCAATCCAACCAATGTCTGTCTCAAGAGGGATCACCTCGAACAGCGGGTAAAAGAGTATCCCTGTTAAAGCGACAGAAAGTCTTTATTCCTTTAAAGATGAAGCTGTACCTAAAATATTCAAAAGCTTGATGAAGAAACCAGAATTCAAACTGCCTGATCCAAAGAAACCCGAAGAGGTAGATAAGAAAAATGAACCGAATTATTTCCCGTACCACCAGTTACTTGAACACACTATAGACAAGTGTTTTGTCTTTAAAGACTAGATCGAGAAGAACATCAAGGAAGAGAATATAACAATCCTGAAGGAGTATTTGAGAAAGCCTGAAAAAGTTTCCATAAACATGATTTCAGCTGAGTCAATTTCCCCAATTGATCCATATGTCGGACGAAATGGATGGAGTACAACTTGGGATGAACTTAAGAGGGCCCTCAATCGAATACAGGATTCATCGAAACAAGCTTCTACAAACACCAAAGCAGAATTGAATGAGGTATGGAGCATATCATCCAAGAAGATACTGAACAAGCTACAGTCTGCATCAAAACAAGCCTCCATTCAGAGTCTGCAGCAAACCGAGTCCGAGATGAAGATTTCGTCAGGTGATCTGTCATCGTCAAGGACAAAGAATAAGAAAAAGAAAAGTGTCACTGCCAAGATTGAAAGCACGGGGGGTAGGATAGGGGCTGCCTCTACTAGACTGGTTGTCTCAGATTTGGGGAACAAAATCCTCGAACCCTTGACTTTGTATGATTTTCTTTTGTCCCTCCGGGGCCTTATGAATATAATGATTGTGATTTTGGCTAATTTTTTTACTATTTTTGGTAATAACGTGGCTGACTATGACCAAGCTAGTTGCAATCTCGATCCCCAAAATGATCCTTAAATCATATTTGAGTCTGATGAACTCGTTGTCAAGTTCAAAAAAGAACTCAACGATATCGCTTACGACAGCACCGATAATGAAGAGCCAACTCTCGAGCGTCATGGTGCACCATTTTCCATCAACTTAGATCTTTTTGATGAGGAGGAAAAGACACCAGAAGATTCAAGAATGATATCTCAAGAAGAAGTCACAGAAGTCAACTTGAGGAGCGGAAAAGTGTTACCACCAAGAACAACTCCAATAGACAAAGGAAAACAGATAATGACTCGAGAAGAGGTACCCCCACCTCCACCAATGCAAGAACCACATAATCCAGATAAAATCGGAGGACCCTACAAAGTAGACTACAACGTGCTAGCTCATCTTAGGAAGTTGTCTGCCCGACTAAGCATCTATGATGCTCTAATCCTGTCATAGGAGATGAGAGAATCTTTGGTTACACCTTTGCTTGATGCAGAAATTTGCTTAGCTCAGTTGTCTAGCACATCCTCAGATGAAGTTTGCTCGTTGAGAGAACAGTCAGAGGTAACCTTCACAGATGAAGACTTGCTGCTCGGTACCGCCGACCACAACCGTCCGCTCTATATCTCCGTCAACATTGGCAGATTTGTGTTATCTAGAGTTTTAGTGGATCTTGAAGCATCTCTTAACTTGATGAGTCTACGGACGTTAGCAAATTTGGACTTCGACGTTCAGGAGCTCATCCCTGATAAGATGATGTTAAGAGGATTCAACCAAAAGGGAGAAAGAGCCATTGGATCAATTTCATTACTTATGAAGGTCGAAGAACTCGTAACAATCGTTAAATTTCATATCATCGACGCCGAGACCTCTTTTAACGCTTTCTTAGGTTGACCATGGATTCATGAGCACAATATGGTTCCATCAACCCTACACCAGTGTGTTAAATAGCGCAAAGATGGTCAAGAAAATTGCATCAAGGGAGATCTACAACCATTTTAAGTACATGAAGTTGGTATCCATGAAGATGTTGCCTACTACGCGCCTCCAAAGAAGACTGTCTTCTCGCTCGAGATTTAGACAAACAAAGGTAAAGATTCAGAAAGATCACAAAAAGAAGGCCATACAACTCCTCTTCAACAACCTTCTACCACTCCCTTACAACGAGTTGGTGGAGGTTCTTCTAGTTCACGCACCTGAGGTCGAGGCCGGGGACGCGGACAAGGAAAGATCAATTTAATTGTTGAACGGACTAGGCCAACTATCAACATTGGTGATGAAGATAGTTCTGAAGATGAATGACAAAGTAGAAGAAGCCTCAGTACGAGATATCCCTAGAAGATATAGAGATGAAAGAATATGAAACAATATATGATTGGATAAACCACTATGTGGATACTATGACCCCCACTCTGATTCTCCCTCAAAAGGTCGAGAGTTTAGAGGTCAAGGAAGTTCGTAGTGTTGGTTCAAAGCCGATCAAATGTTACCGTGCTTCTACCTCTACTAAGCTTGAAAAACATGTAAATTTGGATGTTGATTCTAATGAATTAATGAAATTACCTTTTGGTTACTTCTCGCCTTGTGTTCAAAAGTTAATTCAACAAGGACACTTACCAAAAAAAATGCCAAAAGATAAATTTCAACTTTTTGAAAAATTGTGGAATACTAAAAGTCAAACTCCCAATTCAAAAGAAGGTCTCTGATTTGGTACTGTTGGACCAGTGGATGATTCTAAATTTTGCATGGTTGTTACTAATGAGTCAGAAGATGATTGTCTCGATGTAGAGGATGACTCTACTGATCAACCAATAGAAGATGCTCTACCAGAATTTGAGGAATAAATTAAATCCACTTTTGATGAATTGAAAGAGATTAACCTTGGGACTGAAGAACGACCCCGATCTACATTTATAAGTTCTCTACTTGATGACAAAGAATCTGCAGAACTGGTCAAACTATTAGTAGAATTCAAAGATTGTTTTGCATGGAGCTACGATGAAATGTTAGGACTGTCAGCAGAGGTTGCAGTCCATAAACTTAGGGTGGACAAGAATGTAACCCCAGTAAAATAAGCTCCAAGGAGAATGCGCCTTGAAATAGAACAACAAGTCATCATCGAAGTAAAGAAATTGATAGAAGCCAACTTTGTTAAAGAAGAGTAGTACCCCACGTGGTTAGTCAATATTGTACCGGTTAAAAAGAAAAATGAACAGATCCGCATTTGTGTCGACTTCAGAGATTTGAACAAAACATGTCCAAAAGACAAGTTTCCACTACCTATACCAGAAATGATGGTGGATATCGCTTCGACACATGAAGTTTCTCCTTCATGGATAGATCGTAGGGGTATAACCAAATCAAGACATCTCCCAAGGATGTAGCGCTTACAGCTTTCACAACACCAATTGGAATCTTCTGCTACACAGTGATGTCGTTCGACCTAAAGAATGTCTGAGCAACATATCAGCGTGCAATGACGAAGATTTTTGACGACCTCATTCACAATCAAGTAGAATTCTACGTGGATGATCTGGTCATCAAAAGTAAATGAAAAATAGACCATTTGTACGATTTAAGGATCGTGATTGAACAGTTACGATGATATGACCTTAAAATGAATCCCTTAAAGTGCGCCTTTGGCGTCACCTCTGGGAAATTTCTAGGATTCGTTGTCTGTCATCGGGGAATCGAGATCGACCCGGATAAGATTAAAGCTATCTTGGAAATGCCTCCCCCTAAAATATTGAAACAGCTACGTTCCTTCCAAGGGAAGTTGGCATATCTGAGACGCTTTATTTCTAATCTCTCAGGTAGGTGTCAGCCTTTCTCGGCATTAATTAGAAGGGACGCCAAATTTATTTGGGAAAAGAAATGCCAGGGGGCCTTTGAGGATGTTAAACAATATTTAATGACACCTCCTGTTTTGGCAGCACCTATCCCTGTGAAACTGTTGATACTTTATATCGCAGCTTTAGATGACTCTCTTGGAGCCCTCTTAGCCCAAATCAATGAGGAGGGAAAAGAAAATGCACTCTACTACTTGAGTCATCATCTAATACCAACGGAGATAAGGTATCCACCTATTGAGAAGCATTATCTGACATTAATTTTCGCTGCTCAAAAGCTTAGACATTACATGCTTTCTCATAAGATCACCCTAATTTTGAAAGTTAATCCATTGCAATATTTGATGACTCAACCAACACTCTCCGGACGTTTAAAGAGATGGTCAATGATCTTATTGCAATATGATATAACTTTTGTTCCCCTCCGTGCTATCAAGGGACAAATTTTAGCAGAATTTCTTGTTGCACACCCACTGTCAGTTGGGTCCTCTCTCAACGATGAGTTACCAGACGAGCAAATACTACAAATGGAATTTTCTAGTGCGCAACGCTGGGAAATTTACTTTGATGGTACTTCGTCAGCCAGGAAAGATAAAAGATCAGGAACAGTTATACCAGACAAGGAAGGGATCAGTTTGATCTTTATTAAGCCATATAAGGGTATGTTGAGGTTCTCATACCACCTGATAGAGCCGTGTTCCAATAATGAAGCAGAATATGAAGCTTTAATCACCAGATTGGAGTTGGTAATTTCAATGGATATAACAAATGTTGCCATTTATGGTGACTCTCAACTCATCATCCAGCAAGTTGCTGGACAATACAGAATTCCGAATCCAAGATTAGCAGAATTCCATCAGTATGCGATGAAGCTCCTGGAGCAGATTCCTTAGGTGACTTTTTATCGGATTCCTCGGGGAGATAATGCCCATGCCGACGCTCTAGTAAGACTTGCTAAGGAAATGGCGTGTCCCCCGGAAGATTCCATCGAAGTCACGGTGCAAGGAAGACGAGTCTTGTCTTGAAACAACTTTGAAACTCTACACAAACTTAGAAAATAAGAAACAATAAATACAGTTGCAGACATCAACAAAGATTGGCACAAGCCATTAATAGAATATTTGCATACTGGAAAGCTGTCGGAGGAAAAATTGGAGGCACACCACATCACAAGAAAGGCCATGTCTTGCGCCCTGGTGGGAAATGTTCTCTACAGAAGATTGTTCGACCAAATGTAGTTACGGTGTTTGAGCAGAGCCGAGGCACATAATATTTTCAAAGAAGTACATGTCGGATTGTGTGGTGCTCACCATTCGGGACCAAAAATGAAAATGAAGATTAAAAGACTCGGATATTATTTGCCATAAATGATGTCTGATTGCATGGATACAGCCAGAAGATGTCACCAATGCCAAGTGCATGGGTTGGTCTTACACCAGCCTCCGAATGTGCTACACCCAACTGTTGCCTCGTGGCCATTCGAGTGTTGGGGAACAGACATAATAGGTTAGATAGACCCTCCATCTTCTAAAGGACACAGGTTTATACTTGTCGCTACAGATTACTTCTCCAAATGGGCAGAGGCAGTACCATTACGTCAGATTACGACACAACACGTTCTTCAATTTTTCAAAGGCCAAATAGTCTACCATTTCAGAGTACCGCGAAGAATAATCTCTGATAATGGGATAGCTTTTAAAAGTATGAAGATCAACAATTTTTTCAGAAGACATCGGATAGATTGGAGATACTCTACAATTCACTATCCCAGAGCAAATGGTTTGGCTGAAGCTTTCAACAAGACACTGGTACAGATTTTGAAGAAAACACTAGATGAAAATAAAAGGGAT
Source organism: Phalaenopsis aphrodite (assembly GCA_003013225.1). Taxonomy (NCBI): domain Eukaryota; kingdom Viridiplantae; phylum Streptophyta; class Magnoliopsida; order Asparagales; family Orchidaceae; genus Phalaenopsis; species Phalaenopsis aphrodite. Next base: position 348,291 of record NEWO01000433.1, on the reverse strand, counting down.
TGGTATAACAAACTGTTAGAAGCCTTGTGGGCCTACGAGACGACTTTCAGGACTCCCACTAAGTGTACACCTTATATGCTCATGTACGGGACTGAGGCCGTGCTACCACTAGAAATCCAGACATCAGCTCTTAGAGTCGCCGTTGCCAACCAACTCACAACGGAAGAAAGCGCAAAACTCAGACTTAAAGAACTGGAGAGTCTCGAGGGAAAATGATTGGAAGCACAGTAACATTTGGAGCCCTACTAGGCAAAGATGGTATAAGCACATGAGAAATTGGTCCGCCCAAGGACATTCAAAATTAGTGACTTGATACTTGTGCTCATAAGACTTATTCTTGTTCGCCGCAAAATAGGTGGGAAATTCGAGCCAACTTGGGAGGGACCATTTGTCGTTGAAAAGGTTTATACAGGAGGAGCCTACCAGTTAGTGGTCTTTCGGGGTGAAAGACCCATGTTACCGATAAATGGACGATACCTAAAAACCTATTACGCAGCCTGATATTGCTTAATGTCGCTTGTCTCCGCTTGCCTCTGCTTGCTTTGAAACTTTGAAACTTTGATTGTTTTAGGGTTATCTATATGGCCATATGTCTATGACCGGGTCCAAATTTTGTAATTAACCTCATCATAATGAAAATTTTGAGAAGATTTTTGAACTTCACACGTCCTCTTTTCTACTTTTGAATTTAAATATTCCATTAAATTAAACAAAAATCACACATAAAATGAGTAATCATTTTCACCAAAACAAACTAAAATTTACTTTAATGGATACTTTATTTTGTTCTTATTCATGCCAAGCTTCAACCCACTGACGTTTCTTTCTGTCGTCTGTAGAAAAATGTCAGGACAGAGGCTGATCTTTGCCTTTCAGGATGGCTGGAACCTCGCACTGAATGAAGAGATGGCGCCACAAGGAGGTGTTATAGATTTCAACATGAATTTCAACAAGATTGATTTGGACTACGAGGGTCCTCTAATGGACGTAGTCAGCAATGAAGAAAAAGAGGGACTGCCTTCACTGTTGAGGGTGACCACTCAAGGCGATGTGTCACGTAAAGGTAAAAACGTGATAGCGGAACAAGATCAGATGGAGGGGCCCAGCCGACTGCCCTCCATGATAGCTACTCTAGCAAGGGGCTTAATAACCACCCATAGTGAACAACTACCAAATACTCCACTCCACAGGACGCAAGGCAGAAATGCAAGCCGAAAGTAACAGAGAGTCTTTTTGCGATAGGAGTGCAAGCGCCAGAGAGACGTGAGCAGTTTTCTTACCCCCATTCATGAGGGAAATATTTACGATCCAAATCTAAGAGAAACTTCTGCAGCCTGCCCACTACAAATGAAGAGTCAGGATTTGTGACAGGATCAGATGTGCCCTGGGTTCCAGATATCTTGTGCGGAGGTTTCTCAACATGCAACTTTGAGGTACCGGTCGGGACATCAGTGACGGGCACATTTGAAGAATGCCCGGACTTGAACGTTCTACATCTACAGTGTTTTAGTACCTTAGAAGAATACACGTCAAGCACCAACGAGTCTCAAACTCCAGATTTTGTGGCAAATGAACTGTATGTCCCACTGGGGACAGATCAGTACGCACCATGGAGCCCAGGATCATACATCCCACTTGAGACTAAATCTCGTATTCCAGATCGGTCAGCTCAAGTTTTGATTCCCACCGAGGCCCGGAGGAAGGAACGCCCCAGGCAGCTACCAACTCCCGGTATGGTAGAATACTACAAGATAAGCAAAGTAAATAAAAGAGAATTTGAGTTCTATGAAGAGTTCAGAGAAAGTTTGTCAACATATTGGAGGGCCTGAAGCTATATACCAGGGTTTTTTTTGAAACTGATGAAAGAAGCATTCTGGACTGCATCTTCAATTTAAGAGATAGAGGTCGAGCGGGCCTTCTCATGGAGAGAACGTATTTCGAGCCGAAGAAATGGATGCGGAGAAAGGGAAGAATGACGATCCAATGCAGCTGTTGCTACAACTTTACGAACAACAAACAGGGAAATTCGCCTGGGATCCTCAGGTACAACCAAGTGGATCTGTTACCACCAATGATAAAATGGATGATCAAGAGAATGGTTAAGTGGAATATTCTACCCGCTACTTGCATTCCCAACAGTTGTATCATCAACGTTTATGAAGAGGGTGATTGCATTCCCCCACACATCGACCATCATGACTTTATGAGGCCTTTCTGCATGGTCTCGTTCATGAGTAAGAGCAATATTTTGTTTGGAAAAGAAATCAACATAGTCGGCCCTGACAAATTCAGAGGGGCTGTGGAGATTCCTCTTCCAGTTGGTTCAGTACTTGTTATCAAGGGCAACGGTACGGACGTTGTCAAGCACTGCAATCCATGAGTACGACACCGTAGGGTGTCTGTAACCTTCCACAAAATGGATAACAGTAAAATACCATATGGATTCCAGCAGGACCCAGAATTTCAGGAGTTGTTTCCTTACGAGCTATGAGAAGGTTGTACCTCTAAGTACATGCGAAGGGAACTCTTATCCTGGAGCATGACTTAGAAGGTCTGCTTGATCAGGAGCTCGATATACCAAGCATAGAGGCTTCACTTGCTTTCTTTTAATAGCATGACATGTATTTGATGTAATCAGTCTATGATGTACTCATATCTTGAGATGACTCTCAATGTATTTCAGAATGTATTACATGATGTACCATTTTTGAGGCATTAGCCTATGTTTGATCTGTCGCATCTTTATTGAAGCAGATTAATGGAAATTTCTCTCAAATTGTGCCTTTTTTTCAGTTGCCCTTTTGTGCGACGGATGAAAGTCGCGAACCATGCGATGGTTCAGAGTTCCAATGAACAAAGAACAAAACAACAAACCTTCGACAACGTAATAAAACACAAATGAAAGATAATCATAAATGGGTGAATAACAAAATAAATTTCTTTTAAAAATCAACCAATTAAAATTAAAACTTTAACAGCGCATTTTTGAAAAATCAATTGTGACAAAAACAAAAATAAAATAAAATAAATCTGCTGAGTGGATACTTCTGTTTTCGGAATTTCCTACTCTTTGTGCGCGCAGCACAACCATCGTTATCTACATTAACTCTCTGCACATCCTCGTAGAATTTTACATTCTGCATAAAACTCACAAAGCTTTACAAATCTCCTTCAACAAGATCAACCTTTTTCACATGATACATTTCTATGAATTCAATGCTACTAACCCTCTTTTGAGAATTGACCTACATTTCAATTCTCATTTCTGAATTAGTCCTACATTTCTGATTCATTACATTTAAGGTCGGTCCTTACATTCCGACGCTTTCTTTTGAGAATTGACCTACATTTCAATTCTCATTTTTGAATCAGTCCTACATTTCTGATTCATTACATTTGAGGTCGGTCCTTACATTCCGACACCCTCTTTTGAGAATTGACCAACATTTTAATTCTCATTTCCGAATCAGTCCTACATTTTTGATTCATTGCATTCGA
>NEWO01000433.1:320857-340334 GCA_003013225.1 Phalaenopsis aphrodite | reverse complement strand
CAAGTTAGGAATTTTCTTTGAAAAATCCTATTTTTGCATTAAAATAATTATATAAATTAAATTAAATTTTGAAAATTCACATTTTCTCCTCTGATATCTTAATTGGTTCATGAATGAGGTAGGATAAAAATTTCAAAGTCATTTAAATTGAATTTAAAAAATTATGACGTGTTAGAGCCTTAGGGGCAAATGTGTAATTTTGGAAATCTTGCCATAATTAACATTTAGGCCTAATTCAAAGAGGGGAATGGGTAACCTCTAATCTTAATCAATTTATTTGATGCTTGAAACACAAGGGGTTTAATTGGTAGAAACCAATCTCACTTTCTTACTTAAGATTAATAAATTTGTAAATTATTAAAATTTGGAAGTTTATTAAAATTAAATGATCCTGGACTTAGGGGTATGACTTTTGAAGTCAATAATTAATTAATTTAATACCCCTACTTGAGTTTCAAATAAAATCCAAATCATGAATCATGACCACTTAAAGCTTAACCCTTTTCAAAATTAATCGAGACACTCACCTAGGTCTTAAGGGCTTAGTGGTGACTTAGACTAAATTAAAAATTGATTAAACAAGGATTAGAGAAATAAGAATAATTAAATCAAACATCCATGAAACACCACTAAGCCCAATTAGGATTAAAAATTTGGATAAGTGTTCAAATTACATTAGCTTGCCTCTTTAAGGGTCTTCACCCACATAATTTTTAAATTAAATAATGAGTGATAATTACCCTATTCTTAGGGATAATTGAGACATCAGTGCTCACTGAGAATTAAGGGTATTTTACATGATGAATTATCAAGCAACATAATAAGTTTTAAAGAACTCGGGATTTTCCACTAGGCAGTGAGGGAGTAGCACGAACTTGCTTCTTTCTCTAGATCTATTGGATGCCTTGGAGATCTACTAAACTTAATATGTTTTGCTTCACAAAATCATCCTTAATTAAACTTTCAAGGACTTGCCAAGATATGACATAGAGTTAGGAAAACCTTACCTTTTTCCTCTCATATAAAATGCCCTCACATGTATTTTTAAGTTTCAGGTGGTGGAGCGAGAAGACTCGTCAGGTACGCTTTTACAGTTTATAGTACCGTCTTTCTTTCGCCTTTTCCTTACATGTTTCATGCTTTTACCTACATGAACTTGCATGTTAACCATAGCCATAACTAGAACCAAAACTAAAATCAATCAAGATCAAATTCACCACCACAACATTCAAAATATAAAACAACTCAAAATTTAATCACAAACATCACATAAAAACCACAACTTCAACTAAATTAAGATGTCTCTATCGGATGCTCGGGAATTCCTCAGAGGAGGTAACCTACGGTTGCTAACGACTCTTCCCATGGTTTAAATGAAATTATGGAACTCATTAAGTTGGGTTTAGTAAGTTCATTTGGACTAAGTGAATCCAATAAAAAATAATGATGTCGGAACAAGGGAATCGTAGGATCCTAAGCGGTGTCGCTTAATCAACTTTAATATGCCCTCATAGAATTTAAAGAACTTCAACAATATAGGCACCTGATTTGATGTTATAACTTGACACACTAGATAACTCAAACTTGTCGCGGCAATGAACTTGGAGCTAGCATGGTGGGCAGCACGGCCATCTTCAACAGCAAAACCTATCTTCCCCAGCTAAACCAATCTTCCTTCCTTAGACTTAAAACAACAAAGCCATAGGACTTCAAGATTGCTTGCTTATGTAATGTAAATCCTCACCTTGTCTTCTAGGACTTTGTATAGCCCTGCTATATAATTAAGCCCTAACTCGTTTTAGGATTCCGAGGTTGTCATTTGTCACGACCTAAATCCTCACATCTTACAGGCTATTTGTGTGATTATTTCATACAAATGTAAGCCCTAACTAATAAAATTCGCAGAATGAAACACCTAAATATTTCTCCTCAAAATTGAAACCAAAAATTAAGATAGCTTGGGAAGTCACCGGGGTTCTCCTCTGGATCCATGACATCCCCTAGTTCCTCTTCCTTTGGATTCCACAACAAAATGTTTCAAATTCGAACCAATCCCCTTTCACACTTCTACGTCTGATTTCGTTGAATAGTCCTACCCTTTGAAATTCTTTAAGGATAATAATTCTTGATTTTTATCGAGAGTCTTCTTAGGTGGCCTTGGTCATTTAAGATGTAATTGACTATAGGGGCTTGCCCTTATAGAAAGCATGTCTGAACCCAGCTTAGTATAAACCCTATTTAATCCTTTATATTTAATAGGGGAACTTGTCAGCAAATACAAAGGTTTCGCAGACCAAATAGACGTCATACTTTACTTAGTTTATTTGATCGAGCCTCATCCTCAAGTCTTGTGTTTATCCTTCGGGATAGATACAAGATTTGAGGTACAATGCTCTTTCATTTTTAAACTATGAAAAATATGGGGTCAGTTTGATTTCATACTTCAATGTCCTTCCAAAGCAGGCGGCGGGATTTTGATTCTGGCAACCAACAGCTTCTTACGGGCAACTCCCCACAAACCAACCTGAAATAACGCCGACAATGCTTCATTTCTAATCTCCTCAAGTTCATTGAGTTACAACAATCTTTTCTCACCAGCATCTTTTAGATTAAAATTAAATTCCTTAATATTCCAAAATGCCTTATGCTCCAATTCTACAAGTGACATGTTTTTATCCAAAAATAAGTATATATGGGGATATTCCAAAAGAAGTCTTATAAGTAGTTTTGTTGCTTATAATGCAGTATCTAATCTAACAGACCAATCCAATTTATAAGGATTTATAACTTTTTCTATTTTTTTTTTAAATTCACGATTTGATATTTCTGCTAGACTGCTGGTTTGAGGTTGATAAATAGTAGAGAATCTATGCATAATATCATATTTTTATTCAATTTCTCGATTCTCATAATCCTAAAATGGGATTCTCCATCTGTAATAATAACTCTCGGCATTCCATATCTTGTAAAAATATTTTTATTTAAAATTTTTAAAACACTCCCAACATCACATTTAGGTACAACAACAACTTCAATCCATTTGGACATATAATCAACAACAAGTAATATATATAAATTTCCAAATGAAGGCATAAATGGTCCCATATAATTTAATCCCCTCGCATCAAAAATTTCATCTTCCAATTTTTAATTTAGAGACATTTTATTTATTTTAGAAATATTTCCTACTCGCTAACATCGATTGCATGTTTTAATATATTCATTAACATCTCTAAAAAGAGTAGGCTAATAAATCCAGCTTGCAAAATTTAATATGCAGTTCTATTTGTTTCAAAATGTCCTCTAAATTTAGAATCATGACATCTTTCAATTTTTTATTGAGTTTCTTCATAAGCCACACACCTCCTAATAAGTAGGTCATTACATTGTTTATATAAATATGAGTCATCCCAAAAATAGAATTTTAAATCATATATAGGTTACTATATTTGCATATCATGGTATATTTAAAACTAATTCTTAATATCTGGTGATAGAATATTACTTACAATATANCCGACAATGCTTCATTTCTAATCTCCTCAAGTTCATTGAGTTACAACAATCTTTTCTCACCAGCATCTTTTAGATTAAAATTAAATTCCTTAATAGTCTAAAATGTCTTATGCTCCAATTCTACAAGTGGTAAGTTTTTATCCAAAAAAAGTATATATGGGGACATTCCAAAAGAAGTCTTATAAGTAGTTCTGTTGCTTATAATGCAGTATCTAATCTAACAGACCAATCCAATTTATAAGGATTTATAACTTTTTCTATTTTTTTTTAATTTCACGATTTGATATTTCTACTAGACTGCTGGTTTGAGGATGATAAATAGTAGAGAATCTATGCATAATATCATATTTTTTATTCAATTTCTCGATTCTCATAATCCTAAAATGGGATTCGCCATCTGTAATAATAACTCTCGGTATTCCATATCTTGTAAAATGTTTTTATATAAAAATTTTAAAACTCTCCCAACATCACATTTAGATACAACAATAACTTCAATTCATTTGGACATATAATCAACAGCAAGTAATATATATAAATTTCCAAATGAAGGCATAAATGGTCCCATAAAATTTAATCCCCTCGCATCAAAAATTTCAACTTCCAATTTTTAATTTAGAGACATTTTATTTATTTTAGAAATATTTCCTACTCGCTAACATCGATTGCATGTTTTAATATATTCATTAACATTTCTGAAAAGAGTAGGCCAATAAATCCAGCTTGCAAAATTTAATTTGCAGTTCTATTTGTTTCAAAATGTCCTCTAAATTTAGAATCATGACATCTTTCAATTTTTTCTTGAGTTTCTTCATAAGGCACATACCTCCTAATAAGTATGTCATTACATTGTTTATATAAATATGAGTCATCCCAAAAATAGAAATTTGAATCATATATAGGTTACTATATTTGCATATCATGGTATATTTAAAACTAATTCTTAATATCTGGTGATAGAATATTACTTACAATATAATTTACTATATCAACATACAATGATAGATTTATTTCACCAAAATTATATAATTGTTAATGAGGCAAATTTTCTAAAATTCCATTTGCTAAATTAGTTAATATTTCTTTCTCTAGTCTAGACAAATGATAAGCTATTTGATTATCATTTCCCTTACTATCAACTACAATAAAATTGAACTCTTGCAATAGAATATTTATTTAATTAATCTTGGTTTAGCATCCTTCTTTTGATTCAAGTATTTGATAGCAGATGGATCTATATGCACTATACATTTAGTTCCAATCAAGTAAGGTCTAAATTTATCAAAGGTGTTGACAATAGCTAATAACTCTCTTTCATGGTAGTGTAACTAATTTGAGCATCATTTAGAGTTTTATTAGAATAATATATTATTTTAAAAATTTTGTTGTGCCTTTGTCCTAAAACAGCTCCAATAGCATAATCACTAGCATTGCACATTATTTCAAATGGTTTCTCCCAATCAAGTGGGACTATTATAGCTGTGTTGATTAATTTTTCTTTCAATAATTCAAATGCTTTTATGCATTCCTCATTAAAATCAAATTTTGTATCTTTTTCTAAAAGTTGGCATAATGGCTTAGTTATTTAAAAAAAAATTTATGTAATGCCTATAGAAACCAGCATGTCCTAGAAAACTTCTTACCCCACTAACTATAGTAGGAGGTAGTAATTTTTCAATAACTTGAATTTTTGCAGAATCTACTTCCATGTCATTTTTAGAAATTTTATGTCCAAGTATAATTCCTCCTGCAACCATAAATTGACATTTTTCCCAATTTAGTACTAAGTTGATTTTTTCACATAATTCCAGAACTTTTTCTAAATTATTTGAATATAATTCAAATGAAGTCCCGAATGCAGAGAAATCATCCATAAAAACTTTCATTCCATGTTCAATCAAATTACTAAAAATTGACATCATACATCTTTGAAATGTCATAGGTGCATTGCATAGTCCAGAAGACATTCTACGAAAAGCAAATGTTCTATAAGAGCTTCTAAATGCTGTTTTCTCTTGATCCTCGAGAGCAATTAGAATTTGATGATAACCGATATATCCATCTAAAAAGTTGTAATATTTGTTTCCAGACAATCTATCCACTTTTACTAATACATCTTTTATAACTTCTTTAGGATAAGTTATTGATTGATCAACTAACTGAAGAGTTACAGTAGTAGGGGAAATCTCACCTAAATCTAAACGTTTAAAAATTGATAGAGGCATAAGATTAATACTCGCTCCAAAATTACATAAGGCTTTTCCAAAAAAACTTTCACCAATTGCACAAGACATAGTAAAACTACCAGGATCTTTAACTTTTCAGGAAGCTTTTCCTAAATAAGAGCACTACACTCTTCACTGGGTGCAACGGTCTCATGATCTACAAATTTCCTTTTCTTGTTTAGTATATCTTTCATAAATTTCATATAACTTGGCATTTGTTCCAAAGCCTCAATGAAAGGAATTTTTATCATTAACTTTTTAAGGATTTCCAAAAGTTTTTTAAATTGTTTGTCTTTATTCTTCTACTTCAGTCGTTGAGGAAATGGAGGTGATGATTTTTCTATGGAAACTTGGATTTGTTCATTTTCATTATGGTCACTTTCAATCTCTTCCTTCTCTTCATCAACTTTAGTTTCTCTTTAGATTCTTATTTCAACTTCTTTTCCTTTCCGTAATTGAATAGCTTTAATTTGCTCCTTATTTTGATCTTTTGGATTAACTTCCGTAGTACTTGGAAGATTTCCTGAAGGTCTATTGATAAGTGTAGTAGCAATATGTCATAATTGATTTTCAATATTTCTAATAGCAGCCCCTTGATTTTCTATTTGATTTCTAATATTCAACATTACTTCTTCCATCGTTTACTTCTTTTCCTTAACTTGTGCGTTAGAGCTAGAGTTAAATCCAGGAGGATAATAAGGTCAATAATTAGGATTTCCTTGATTGTTTAAATTTCCTGAGGGGTTTACTAAATTGTTATAATTATTCTAACTAAAATTAGGTTGATTTTTCCATCCAGGGTTGTAATAATTAGAATAGGGATTGTTATTTCAATTATTTATAGCATTTAAAGTTTCATAAGATGATTGAGTAATAATTATCTGCCCTAGTGAATTTTTATCTAATACTGGGGGCATTTGAGAATAATTCACTACAATTTGATCAATCTTTCTTGATATAGCAGCAATTTAAGATGCTAAAATAGACATTGCATCAGAGTCATGAATATTAGCTACTCTTTTAGGATTTACTCATTCAGAGGGCTATTGAAAATTGTTAGTAGTCATTTCTTCTATTAAAGAGTATGTTTCATCAAAAGGTTTTGACATTAGTGATCCTCTGCAGCAGCATCCATAATAGATCTAAGTGATCCTACTAATCCATTGTAAAATTTTGAATTTTTAAATAATCTAGTAATGCATGGTATGGATATTTTCTAAGGAGATCCTTAAATCTTTCCTAGGCTTCATATATCAATTCCCCTTCAAACTCCTAAGATGTAATATCGTTTCTAAGCTTAGCAGTTTTTTAGGGTGAAAATTATTTTGCCAAAAATTTTTGTGATAGTTATCCCCAAGTTCTAATAGATCCAGGTGCTAATGAAATTAACTAAGCTTTAGTTTTATCCATTAATGAAAAAGGAAAAAGTTTAAGCTTAACAACATCATTAGACACTCCATCATATTTAAATGTAGCACATTTTAAGAAAACTAGCAAGATGTAAGTTAGGATCTTCAGTAGGTCTTCCTCCAAACTGATTATTTTGTATCACTAGGATAATAGCAGTTTTAAGCTCAAATGAATTAGCAGCAATATCATGATTTTGAATAGTTAAGTGAAGTTCATCTGCTGTCAAATTAGTATAATCTTTTAAAGGTCTTTGTCGATTTTCATTTATTTGATTATCTAAGCTATTTGCCACTTCATTCAAATTTTTAATTTCTTTTTGTTGTTTTCGAATTTTTATAATAGTATGTTCTAATTCTGAATCGTAAGGTACTAAACTTTCAGATCCAATATTTTGCATAAATAAATATCATAAGCAAAGAAAATTTTCTTAAAAATACTCTTAAATATATAGTTATATATTTTTTTGGATTTTTTATTATATATATATATTTTATTATTTGTATTTTGTCTCTAAATTTACTACCGTTACCTTCCCCAGCAACGGCGCAAAAAACTTGATCCCAGAAAATATAGTTGTGTAAAATTTATAAAGTTAACTTCTCTTTACAACAAAGCCAAAAACTTGATGTTGTATTTTATGAATAATAATGTTAAACACTTAATGTTGGGATTCTATGCAAGTAAACGTAATGTTAACAAGTAATATAAGACTTTCTTTTTAAGTCCCAAATATCGATCCTACGAGGAAGGTTTAAATTTGAAAGATAAATTAACTAGGAATTTCACATAAATAAAAAAAAATTTATTGTCACTAATTTTGAATGTTTGAGATACAATAATAACTAAATTATTAACTACTTGCAAGATTTAAATGCAAATTTTAAAATAGTAACTACTAAACTATGTTTATGTGATGAAGTTTTCTAATATGAAAAAGCATCTTTTCCACTACAATGAGTTTTTGGTAAAATGAGATAAGATAAATGGTTTAGATATGTATGGTGCCAAATAGGAGCAATTTTAATTCTCTACCCAGATTCAGGGTTATAGAAAATCATTAGCTAATCTCAGGTTTAGTTCCTAAATCTGTGGCTATGCTAGGAGAATACTGGCTCCCACTCTAGAGCTCCCACTTCCCTTCCCCTGAAGGCTAACTCTTGCTTTAGTTCTTAAACACTAAGATCGAATTGATGATTTTAGTTTTTCACCCTCAAAATCTCTAATTCTACACCCAACAATGTATATTTCCCTATTTATTTGCACTTAATTCCATGAACGAAATACTCCTTCATGGACTTAAATGTGATTCTCACTCTGTTGTAGAACTCATACTCCATTTCTTGGATCATATGTTTCACAAAATATTTTAACAATTCAATTGGACATATCAAAAAGTAAATTTAGAGTGGAGTTGAAAAACCAATACAATTTATTTTAAATTTTAACATTGACACATCCAAATTATCTCTTAATTTTTAAATTGACACATCCAAATTATCTCTTAATTTATCCATATCTCAGAGTAGGGTGAAAGATAAAGGAAACTACTCAAACTTCATGACAAAGATATAATAAAACATAAATTTTATATATAAAAGGAAGTTCATACAATAATAATAAACAAACAACACTTATCTGAAACTCTTTCTTAAAGCAAATCCCTTGTAGCCTCTCTCAGAAAATGTTGGAAGAAGAAATCTCTCACTCTCTCTCTCTCCAACACTCTTAGAGAAGAATTCACACTTAAACTCAACACAAAAACTCGAAACTATAAAGAAAATAAATGGTTAATAGTGTGGAATGGCAAGAAAGGATGCAAAGTTTCATAAAGGGGGTGTGAAGAGGGTTTTTTCTGATAAATTTCAGCTCTAAATAGAGCCTAAGGTCGGTTTTCCAATAGGTGCATCCATGTCAAATCTTCTAGAAATAGGGTCTGCACAGACACTGGGCCATCAACGCTAGTGACCTGTGAATATAATCCATTCTCTCTGTCAAACGATGTCGTTGGCGCGAACAATATTTCAAAAACTCCATTTTGACTCCAAATTTCATCCTTTTAGCTTCTTTTTTTCTCTAATTCCTAAAAATTAACAACTTGCAATAAAACATGAAAAATACCTTCCTTCAAAGTGCAATATCACTAAAAATAAGTATAAAATATGAGTCTAAAAATGCATATATTTTTGGTGTATTAGTCCTCATAGAATTGCTTGGCCTTAGAGTTGACCATGGGTGTTGGTCTGAAGTAGGTTCATTCACTTGCATTCACTTTCACTCATAACCCTAAGCCCAAACTTTGTTGAATTTGATCCCTTTATCCTTTGGGAGACTCATGTAGATGGTCCCACAGACCCACTAGCCGTAAGCTGGGGTTTAGCTAGGACCAGTACATAGAGGATTCAAATGGGGATTCCATTGGTCCACGACTCACATAGAGTGATTGGAACCTAAACTTTATCAAAATATCCAACTTGGCCTTTTGTCGCCCCCCCAAATCTACCCAAATAAAATAAACACCCCCAAACCCTAAATTTGACCAAAATTCTAAATTTCACCCAACATACCCAAATTTGTTCAAAAATCATCTCAAACCATTTGAAACTACTCAAATTGCTCAAAACCACCCAAAGTTACCAAAATTACTAAAATACCCCCAAATTTGTCAAAATTACAAAAATGCCCTTGGTGACCCAAACTCTCCCAAAACCTCCAAAATCATCTCAAATGCCCCCAAAACTAATTTGGACCCTTCAATTGAACCTAATTTGATCAATTTGATCATCTAGACCAAAACCACCAAATTGCCTTTAAAATCCCAATTTCCCCAAATTCACCCCAAATGTCCATCAATTTGACCCCAATCTTCCCCAATTTCAATTATAAACTCAAATTCATCATGCCTATGATAATTTCAAACCAAATCCAAGCTTAATTGACTCATGCTTTGAGCTCATTGTTGATTCAAACCAAAATCCCCAATTTTGAACATAATACTCAATCTCACCCAATTGAACCTCATGGCCCATTCAATTGCCTCCATTTGGATCCAAAACGCTTCAAAACACTTCTAAATACCAAATTGAACCCTAAGTTGGCCTTCCTCAAGCTTCAGTTCTACTCAATTTCAAAAAAATTCAAAATCCCTAAATTTTCCCCAATTTAGCTTCATGCCCAAATTCCAGCAAATTAAATGCCCAAACCCCAAAACCCCAAAATTGACACCCAATTGATGTTGAGAACTCTTCATGATATTCCCCTAGATCATTTTCAACCATCAATTTGAACTTTCTGTAACTCTAGACCAACCTAAGCTCAAGTCTAGCCCAACATACTCAAATTCACCAAATGTCCAAATTCCTTCAAATTGAACCACCAAATCAATTCAAAATCACCCAAAATATTTTCTAAACTATTCATAAAAATTATCTACACCAAATTAGTCAATCAATTGGGCTCAATATCATGGCTAACCTAACCCAAACCCAACTTTAAGCTAATTTGACCCAAATTGAACCCCTTCACCAAAATTGACCTAGACATGTCCAAATGACCAAATTAAAGACACCACAGCCACTAAGTACACCCTAGTGACCAGGTTAAACCCACCTAAACTAGCCAAGGTTGGATATGGACGAATGGTTCCCTAAATTAATGGATTTCATTCCATTTTTGTGTCTAAGCCAATATATCTTTACCATCATGACAAACCATTAAGGGTTAATCATAATTAACCCTCCCCCTGGCTCACGTGACTCCTTTGGCCATCACCCCTAGCCTTGTCGGGCAGCCTAGTGGTTGGAAAACACCAAAATTGAGAGCCCCAATGCTTTAACTCAAACTCAAGTTCACCCATCCAATTTGTCCAACACTAATCGGTATTTAGCATTTTGAAGCCCTCCACATAAGCACTTAATTGAACCTAAATTGAAGCCTTGAGCTCCACCATAAGCCCCTTTATTTAAACCACCTTCTCCATGGACAAAGGAGATCTAACCAAAATCCTAGGGGAAACTCTGCTAAAATCTCGCCAGAGACTCTCCAAGCATTTCTAAGCTCAAGCCAACCATCTTCCCCCTCTAGTTCTCTTTGTGAGAGTTCAATTTTGAGCTCAAATCAAGCTAAAACCAGGACATTCCTCTCCACAACTACAGAGTGAACAAAACTCCAATTAACTGTGGACACACCATCCACACAGTGAGAGGAGTTGATTCCACACAAAAGCCCGCTCTCAAACAGCCCCTAACATAGCTTTAGACCAACACCTGAAATCGAGTTTGATTGAAAACATAGCTAGATAATTCACCAGGGTCTAAGACTTCATCTGAAGGTTCATTAGACCCAAGCGAAGCGACCACAACCATCTGATTAAGGCCTCCCCTCTCAGACAACATTATTGAGCTCTAACCCTAGCCCGAGCTTCTTTCAAACCTCCATGTGTAATGACTTGATTTCATGCTTGATAAACTGTATAGATATGTTCGTCTCAAGCCATGTGATTTGATTGAGTCTAGGAGAAGATCTTAATGTTTTAGTACAAACAGTTCTCGAGTTAGGTCACATGGGGATGATGACTGAGAGCCGTTTGATCGCGTGTTTGTTCCATGGACGGCTGTGATCGCGCTAGACAAGCAGATGGAGTGAAAAGGCGGGTTGACGAGGAGGCTACATGGCTGGTGGCGTCAAATGATGGAGCATCGTGTGGAGACTTTGGAGCTGACGAGGTTGAGGTTACGCCGCATGGATAAGTAGATAAATAGGGGGATTTTTTATTTATTTTAATGCCTGATCTTTGAAAAATCATAACTTTGCATAGAAAATTCATAAAAATAAAAGAAAATAATCTTTTTGCTCAGTGAACAGATGAGAATAAGGTGGACTAAAAATGAAAATCATTCGCCAAGTGTATGATTTTTAATTAAATAAACACTCTCTAAGGTATTTTAATTCATCATGAATAAATACTAATCACCATGGATTGAAATTTTTGTGGTTGATTCCTTATGATAGAGGGCATCTCCTCAGATTTTTCCAAAAGTTAGAGAGCACATCTGTTCTTTTAACCCTAATTTTCAAGCCTAAATGGTTATTTTAGCTTTATTTAATCATATAAATTAAAATATTCCTCAAAAAAATATGGGATCAATTTTGTTAGGTTTCCTATGCTCAAAGAAGCTTAGGAAAAATATTGGATGGTTTCAATAATTTTGTATATTTCTGTTATTAAATAATTATTTTTACCTTGCATTAATTTATTTAAACTAAATATAAATAAAAATTTGAAAAAATAAATTTCACATTGTTCATAAAAATCATTTCAACTCACAGTAAAAATTGCAAATTTATTTAAGTTGATTTGGCCAGTAAAGTGGATTTTGTAAGTAAAAATAGTATTTTTGCATAAAATAAATTATATTAAATTAAATAAGATTTGGAAAATTATGGAAAAATAGTATTCTGAGTTTCTTGGGATCAAGGTCATTTAATAAAAAAAAAGCCATTTTTGTGAAAATATTTTATTTTAAAATTTATTTTGAATTAAAAAAATAAAATAATCAAAATTTTTAAAAATACAAACAATAGTTCAAAATGTGTCCAATTGTCCCTTGATCACTTAGGACACCTTAAAACATTTTTCTTGATTTTTTTAAATAAAAAACAAATTTCTAAAGGCCTAAAAAAGCATTTTTCTCATTTTCCATTAAAATAATTATAATAAATTTAAAATAAATCATAAAAAATATAAAATTTGTTCCTCTAAGTTTTTTGGACTTATGATGGTTTAATAAAAATTTAAAGGCGATTTTTGAAGATTAAAACATATTTTTTGTATTTAAATAATCATAAAAAATGACCTTTAAATAATTATAATAATTACAATAATATTCAAAAAATCATGAATTTTTGTCTGAGTATTCTTCTGACCTAAGAAAACCTCTAATAATTTTTCCATAAATTAAAACTTCACTTTGATTAATTAAATAAATTAACATTGAAAAATCCTATTTTTGGGCTAAAATAATTATTTTAAATTAAATCAAATTTTGAAAAATCATACTCTCCTTCTTGATAGTTTAATTGATCCATGGATGGGATACTCAAAGATTTTCAAGGCCATTTAAATTTCACTTTAAGAATTATAAGATGAAAGGCCCAAAGGGCAAAGAGGTAATTTTAGATTTTGGTGTCAATCAAAATTTAGGATTAACCATTGAGGATGGGTAATTTTGATCCTTAATGAATGCATTGGATGATTGAAATGCAATGGGTTAAAGGTAGAAACTCACATACCACTTTTTCAAAATAACAACAAAATCATAATTTCCCTAATCTTCAAGACTTGGAACGCAATTAAGATCAAATGATTCTTAAGTGATGGGCTTATGCTAGGAAGATGATATATCACTTGTCTTAAGCCTAAAATTAATGATGATTTGACCTTTCAATAAGAATAATGTCACTTAAACCAAGATTTTAGCTACCACCATTTTCCTCCATTATGATTGTTAAGGGCTCGGTAGTGACCTAGGCTCGATGTCTAAACTCAATTGATTGGATTTAGAAGATAATATGATTGGGGATTAACATCTCTTTAAGCACTTCAAGCCCATTTGTGATTATCACCAAATCTTTAATAACTTGTGTCAGCGTTAGGGGCATTCATCCATATAATCTTTAAAGTAAACTATCAAATTGACTTAAGTATTCTATCTTTGGGTTAATTGAAATGTCAAGTTTCACTGGGCAATGAGGTAGCCACACTCTAAACTCGGATGATTAATAGAACAATGCAATAAGTTCAAAAGATGAACTCAAAATAATTCAAGAGATCTCCAAAGTAGTTCAAGGTCATACCCCGATCACTTTGAAATCTTTTGGATATTTCGAAGGACAATTTGAACTTGCCATATTTTTTTTCTAAAATCATCCACTAAGAACTTTATAGGATCAATAAAATTATAGCTTGGGGTTTGGTAGCTATATCTTCAGCACTTTGATCTCCAAAGTTGTGGCAGAGAATGAATGATATTGGCATCTATAAACATCTTTTAACTGATAAAACTCATTTATTTTTCTTGGAGTAAACTCCACTCTTTTTCCTAAAAAAAAACAAAATCGTCAGAAGCCTCCGGAAAGTTGGCATAAAGTCCATAACTATCTCAGCTGTCGCATCGACCGTAAAATAGCAGAAGTTTTCCCACCGCTGAACTATAATCAATCGTTCAACTTCTCCTCCCAGATTTTTGAAACCTCAATCCGGAATCACTTTCTTATTTTCTCGAAGACTACAAAATTGAGCACTAGCTTTAAAGCTAACAAACTTTTGCTCATCATATTCTATTTTTCTTTTGATCGGTCTAGGTGCCATAAGAAATCTAGCAAAATTTTATAAAAATCCAAATAAATTCCAAAATTTTGAAAATCAAAATGAAAAGCACTTTAAACTTAAATTCAATAAGTAAAATTTTTTCACCAAAACATTTTCTCAAAATCTCTCAATAAAAAAAACTTTCGGATCTAGGCAATGTGAAAAAAATCTTTGGTGAAAATAAATTTTTTTTACTTTAAGGTATAGCTCTTACTTAGAGAAAATGAAATCTAAAGTTCATTTGTGTCTAAATCACCTCAAACCCACCCAAAATCAAGCCCTAAGTGTGAAAAATGAAGGTTGAAGGTGACTTTAGGGGTAAAAATGGAGTTTTTGCAGTGAAAATTAAGAATTAAAGGGGTTTACTGCTCTTAGGTCGAAGGATATTTTATTTTATTTTTTAAAATTTTCAATTTCCTTCTAATTTACTCCAAAGTTTTTTTCTAGTATTTTTAAACACAAATTTTTATCTAATAATAATTCACAAATAAACATTTCACAAATAATCATTTTCACAAACAACAACAAACTAATGTTTATATATGAAAATAAACTTTTACAAATACATTTCACAAATCACACATCCACACCTAGTAAGCAAACTAATTAAAAATCAGCGTCGGAATCAAGCGACAACACTAATTGCTGACACAAAACTATACACATAATCAAAGTTCAGAATTCTAAAGCAAAAACAAACCAAACCAAATTAAATCAAATCCACACAATTACATCAAATACATAAATATTCTTAAGCAAGTAGAAAATCCAATGTCTTCAGTTATTCCACTTCTTCTTTAGTGCTTTCACCTCCTTTAATATCTCCCAAGGATTGATAATGGACATAAAGGTTGTAGAAGGATTGATATGGGAATTGATCTGTCAAATTTTCTTCGATCCACCCATTTTCCTTAAACATCCGAACTAATCTTGCTTCAAAAGTTCCGTTATGATCAAAATTTTCTTTCATTCTTCAATCAAGGTGATAAAAAAGGTACTTAAAGCAAGAAAAGAAATTTTCTTTCATTCGTTTATTCTTTAAACAACACTTTCCTTGGTGAGTCTACTATTCTTCATATTAGGGAATAATTTTGCACAAGTAAGGAAATTCCACTACTTCAAAATTGGATTAAGTGATGAAGCAAGAAAACTAAAACATCTTGCATCAAATCTCGTGTAGGAATGAAATTTGTATAATGATAGATTGGAAAATTTTCTATTATATACAATTCATTAATTCTCTCAGGAGTAAATGGTGCAGACTTACCTCGTACAAAGACAATCCTTGGGTAATTCCATGTAAATTTGCATAGACCTCCTTCACTACTGGTAAAACAACTGCATCGGTAGTGTAACACAGAACTTTCCATCGCCTTTGCAAAATGATCTTATCAATCGGAGCACTTGGATTGATCAATCCATGATTAACAAATCCTCTCTCCTTGATCAATCTCTTCTTCGTAATAACTTCATTTTTTCTTTATAGATTTTTTGCATTATCATATGCTTTATTTCTTATTTCCTCAAGCTCATTGAGTTGCAATAATCTTTTCTCACCAGCATCTTTTAGATTAAAATTAAATTCCTTAATAACCCAAAATGCTTTATGCTCTAATTCTACTAGTAAGTGACATGCTTTTCCAACTACCAGTTTGTTTGGGGACATTTTTATAGGAGTCCTATAAGCAGTTTTGTATGCTCATAATACAGTATCTAGTCTAGCAGACCAATCTAATTTATAAGGATTTACAGCCTTTTCTAAAATACGTTTAATTTCACAATTTGATATCCTGCTAGACAGCTAGTCTGAGGATGATAAGCAGTAAAGAATCTATGCATAATATCATATTTCTTAATTAATTTTTTGATTCTCTTATTCCTAAAATGAGATCCTCCATCAGTAATAATTACTCTCGGCATTCCATATCTTGTAAAAATATTTTTAATTAAAAATTTAGAAACACTCTGAGCATCACATCTGGGTACAGCAATATCTTCGATCCATTTGGACATATAACCAACAACAAGTAATATATATAAGTTTCCAAATGAAGACATAAATGGTCCCATAAAATCTAATCCCCACACATCAATCATTTCAACTTCCAATGTGTAATTTAGAAGCATTTCATTTCTTCTAGAAATATTTCCTACTCATTGACATCTATTGTACATTTTAATATATTTATTAACAACTTTAAAAATAGTAGGTCAATAAAATTCAACATGCAAAATCTTATATGTAGTTCTATTTATTCCAAAATGTCCTCCAAATTCAAAATCATGGCATCTTTCAATTATCTATTGAGTTTCTTCATAAGACACACATCTTCTAATAATTAGATCTTTACATTGTTTATATAAATATGGGTCAACCTAAAAATAGTCTTTTGAATCATATATAAATTTCTTTAATTGTGAATTTTTCATATCAGGTGGTAAAATATTACTTACAATATAATTCAATATATCAGCATACCACGGTACATCTATTTCATCAATACTATATAACTGTCCATCAGGGAAATTTTCTAAAATTTCATTTGCAAAATTAGTTAATATTTATATTTCTATCATAGACAAATGATCAGCTATTTTATTATCATTTTCCTTTCTATCAATCAAATTAAAATAAAAAACTTGCAATAGAACTGTCTATCTAATTAATCTTGGTTTAGCATCCTTCTTTTGCATTAAGTATTTAATAACATAATTATCTGTATGCACTATACATTTAGTTCCAATTAAATAAGGTCTAAATTTATCAAAGGCATAAACAATAGCTAATAACTCTCTTTTAGTAGTTGTATAATAATTTGAGCATCATTTAGAGTCTTGCTAACTTTAAAAACTTTGTCGTGCCTTGTCCTAATAATGCCCCAATAGCATAATCACTAGAATCGTACATTATTTCAAATGATTTTTCCTAGTTTGGTGGTACTATTATAGGTGCACTGACTAATTTTTTCTTTAATAACTCAAATTCTTTTATGCATTCCTCATCAAATTCAAATTTCTTATCTTTTTCTAAAAGTTGGCATAGCGGCTTAGCTATTTTTGAAAAAAAAATTATGTATCGCTTGTAAAAACCAGCATGTCCTAGAAAACTTCTCACCCCTTTAACATTAGTAGGTGGTGATAATTTTTCTATAACTTTAATTTTTACAGGATCTACCTCCACGCTTTTTTCAGAAATTTTATGCCCAAGCACAATACCTCCTGCAACCATAAATTGACATTTTTTCCAATTTAATACTAGGTTGACTTTTTCACATACTTCCAGAAGTTTTTCTAAATTATTAAGACGTAACTCAAATGAAGTCCCAAATATAGAAAAATCATCCATAAACACTTCCATTCCATGTTCTATAAAATTTCTAGCATCTTGCATCTTTGAAATGTTGCAGGTGCATTGCATAGTCCAAAAGTCATTCTATGAAAAGCAAGTGTTCCATATGTGCTTCTAAATGTTGTCTTCTCTTGATTCTCTAGAGCAATTGGGATTTGATGAGAACCGATATATCCATCTAAAAAGTATTCATATTTATTCCCAATCAATCTTTCCAACATTTGGTGTAGAAAGGGTTAAGGAAAGTGATCTTTTCTGATGGTCATATTTAATTTTCTATAGTCAATAGAAATTCGCCAACCAGTAACTTGTCTTATTAGTATTAATTTATTTTTCTCATTTTCTTCAATAGTCACTCCTCCATTCTTCAAAAGACAGTGAATTGGACTTACCCAAGCACTATCTGAAATAGGATATATAATTCTAACATCTAACCATTTTAAAATCTCTTTTTTAACAACTTCTTCCATTATTTGTTTTAATCTTCTCTAAGTATCAGCTTTAGTTTCATATTGTTCATCTAATAAAATTTTATGCATACAAATTGAAGGACTAATTCCTTTAGTATCTCCTAAAGTCCATCCAAAAGCCTTTTTATACTTGTTCAACATTTCTATCAACTTTTGTTCTTGAATTTCAGTTAACTTGGAATATATAAAAACAGGCAATGTAGATGACTCTCCTAAAAATACATACTTTAAATGGGCAGGTAATATCTTTAATTCAAGTTGAGGTGGTTTAATACATGAAAGAATAAGATTTTTACTATTGTTTTCCAACAAGTCTAACGTTTCAAATTTACCTTGAATATAATCCAAATCTTCTCCTTTTATTTCATCTTCATTCTCAAAAATTTCTCCTTGCTTTAATTTATCTTGACACTCATTCTTAAAGTGTTCTTTACTTTGATAATCAGCTACTTCCATCCTGAAACATTCATTATCTTTTTCTATTGCAGGATATTTCATAGCTTTTGTTATATTAAATTTTACTTTTTGATCATTAACTCTCAATATTAATTCTCTTTTTTGCACATCTATTACAGCTCTTCCTGTTGCAAGAAATGGTCTCCCTAAAATAATAGGAATCTCTTTATCTTCCTCCATATCTAATATTATAAAGTTTACAGGGAAAAAAAATTTATTCACTTTTACTAGTAAATCCTCTATAACTCCTTTTGGATAAGTTATTGATCGATCAGCTAATTGAAGAGTTACAGTAGTAGGGGATATTTCTCCCAAATCTAAATGTTTAAAGATCGATAAGGGCATAAGATTGATACTCGCTCATAAATCACATAAAGCTTTTCAATAAAACTTTTCACCAATTGCACAAGGTATAGTAAAACTACTAGGATATTTTAATTTTTTAAGAAGCTTTTTTTGAATAATAACACTACACTCTTCACTGAGTGCAATGGTCTCATGATCTGTAAACTTCTTTTTCTTATTTAGTACATCCTTCATAAATTTTATATAACTTGGAATTTGTTCCAAAGCTTCAACAAAAGGAATATTTATTGTTAATTTCGTAAGGATTTACAAAAATTTTGTAAATTGTTTATCTTTATTTTTCTGCTTCAATCTTTGAGGAAACGGAGGTAATGGTTTT
>NEWO01000433.1:296479-310217 GCA_003013225.1 Phalaenopsis aphrodite | reverse complement strand
TAAAAATTTCTAAACTTTAAGTTGATCTCATTTACTAAATACTTTTTTTAATTGGACTACTATATTTCTAAATCTAAATTTTAGTAACTCTTAAATAAACTCATATACAGATCATTCTTATTTGGTTGTTAAAGATTGAAGTGTCACTTGAGGACAAGTAATATTTAAAGTTTGGGGGATTTTGATACATCTAAAATATATAGCGTTTTTAGACACATTTTTATACTTATTTTTGAGATATTGCACTTTAATGGAAGGTATTTGTGTGTTTTTCTTTGAAGTACAAGTAAAAAGATGAAAAATGCCAAGAGGAGTGAAAAAGGACTAAATTTAGAGCAAAAATGTGAAAATTGTGCTAAAGTGTTTCGGCGCCTAAAAGCCAAATCTGGCGCTTAAGCGCCGGTGAAACAGAGAAGGCCGTGCCTAAGCACCAGAGGCCCCTCGCTTAAGCGCCAAAGGTAGTTATGTGACGGTTTACTTCATTTGCTGAATTTTGAAGAGACATTTGAGGCACCTATTGGCTAAAGAGGGTGTTTATGACCACTAGAAATGAAATTATGATTAAAGGACTTGTGAAAGGAGGCATCCTTTGGAGAACACATCAAATTGGGACACATTTTAAAGAGTTATCAAGGCACCTCTTGGAGATTTATAAAAGAAGAAATTTGAAACTTTTTGAAGTGCGCTTGAAATTTTAAAAAAGTGTTAGAAAGGGGGAATTTTGAGAGATTTTCAGGCACCACAAATTTACTTTATCCTTTTTATTTTTAGTTTTATTATAAGAGTCAAGTGTGTTGTAAAAGAGAGGAGATTCAAAGGAACTTCAAGAGTTTGGTGGAGGATTTGAGATAAGTTTTTATTTTTTGTTTTTAAACTACTTTTGGTTTCAATTGAGACTTCATGTTGGTTTGACAATGATTTCCACTTTTAAACAAAAGTGTGGTTTTTTTTTCTCCATGGATTTTGAGTTTTTTTCGTTATCTTTCTCCTTAAAATGATAAGTAATTAAAAGTGTTGGATAGAAGTTATGGAGAGTATTGATCTTTAATGTTGGAAAACGTTGTGATAATTTAAATCCATGCACTTCATTTACTTCTTGATTTGGCTTATCCAGATGTTAAAATTTGTTGGAAGAACATGTAAAAACTAGGATGGTATTGTCTCAGTCAACAATTGGAAAGAATCACATGAGGTTGTATGAATGAGAATGTAATTCATATGTTTAGTGCAAATAAATAGGGAAATAATCTTTGAAGGGTGTAGTGTTTGAGGACTTTAAAGTGATAGGTTAAAGCCCCCAACTTGGTTTATTGTTTTAGGTTCTGATACAAGATGTTAGCCTCTAGGTGGAGGGAATCAAAGGAACTCTAGAGTGAGAGCTAATATCTTCCCTACCTAGCTGGTCTTCAGAACTACTCAAACGTTAAATTAACTAATGTTCTTGATAGCATCTCTAGTAACGGTAAAGAATTTTATTGCTCATATTTGGCAAAACATAATTTGCATACCTCCACAACATAATTCCTATACTTATTACTCACTCATGATGAGAAGAAAGATATGTTCATATTCAGTGTTTTTCTTTTACATAAACTCAAGTTATCATTAGAAGTTTTATTGTTTTATCAAAATATCAAAAATACCAAAGAGAATTGATTTTTACCTACTATGAAAGTAACTATAGTTTAAGAAATTGTCTTTTTTAAAATAGAAGGTTTGTTAATAAACAGTGAAAATTTCTTATTTTCCATGTACATTCAGGTCTTAATCAAAAAGTCCTATATTACTTGATAACGATATGTATACTTGCATGGTATCCCAATATATATATAAATTTAAAAGTTAAGTTCTTATTTTCTGCAGGAACAAGTTATTGGTTCTGTTGCAAAGTAAGGAAACATAAGTGAAAAATATCATCAAAGGCATTGTTATATTGCTCATAAACAGTAAGTCGGGATCACTTACAACAGAAGAAAGTGTGAAGCTCAGACTTGAAGAATTGGAGAGTCTCGAGGGAAAGGGANGAAAATAATCTTTGAAGGGTGTAGAGTTTGAGGACTTTAAAGTGATAGTTTAAAGCCCCCAACTTGGTTTATTATTTTAGGTTTTGATACAAGATGTTAGCCCCTAGGTGGAGGGAATCAAAGGAACTCTAGAGTACGAGCTAGTATCTTCCCTACCTAGCTGGTCTTCAGAACTATTCAAACATTAAATTAACTAATGTTTTTTATAGCATCTCTAGTAAGGGTAAAGAATTTTATTGCTCTTATTTGGCAAAACATAATTTGCATACCTCCACAACATAATTCCCATACTTATTACTCACTCATGATGAGAATAAAGATATGTTCATATTTAGTGTTTTTCTTTTACATAAACTCAAGTTATCATTTGAAGTTTTATTGTTTTATCAAAATATCAAAAATACCAAAAAGAATTGATTTTTACCTACTATGAAAGTAACTATAGTTTAAGTAATTGTCTTTTTTTAAAATAGAAGGTTTGTTGATAAACAATGAAAATTTCTTATTTTCCATGTACATTCAGGTCTTAATCAAAAAGTCCTATATTACTTGATAATGATACGTATACTTGCATAGTATCCCAATATATATATAAATTTAAAAGTTAAGTTCTTATTTTCTGCAGGAACAAGTTTTTGGTTCTGTTGCAAAGTAAGGAAACATAAGTGAAAAATATCATCAAATGCATTATTATATTGCTCATAAACAGTAAGTCGGGATCACTTACAACAGAAGAAAGTGTGAAGCTCAGACTTGAAGAATTGGAGAGTCTCGAGGGAAAGGGAATAGAACTTCAACAGAATTTGGAACTTTATCAAGCAAAGATGATACAAGCTCATGACAAATTGTTCTGTCTGAGGACGTTCAAAGTGGGTGACCTCATTTTTGTTCGCAAGGTGGCAAATTTTAATCGACTTGGGAGAGACCATTTATCATAGAATGAGTTTATTCAAGAGGAGCCTACCAGCTGGTGGACTTCCGAGGCGAAAGGCATATGCTACCGATCAATGGACGATATTTGAAAACATATTATTCAACGTGACATTGTTTAAAAAGAGATTTTGAGATCTGGATTTTTCTAGGTTTACTTATTTGGCCAAGCCTCTGTGACTGGGTCCTCCAAAATTTTATAATAAGATTAATCTTAATAGAATGAAAATTTTGAAGTTACTCACTTCATTCCTTTTCTCTTTTGTTTTTCTTAATTTTAACACCTCATTAAAATTATATAAGATAATAATAATAATCCAAAAAAACTTTTGCACCTTTACAAATTAAAATTTTATCTAATAAATGTTTTGTTTTGTTCTTGTTCATGCTAAATTTCAGCGCACTGATATTTTTTCTTGTTATCTGCAGAAAAAATGTCAGGATAGAAGCTGGTTTTTGCCTTCAAGGATGCCTTGAATCTTGCACTCAATGAGGAAAGGGCACATCGGGGCGGCATCATAGATTTTGACCTGGACTTTGGTCAAGTCAATGTTAACTATGAGGGTACCTTGATGGACATAGTTAGCCAATAAGAAAAGGAAGGGTTACCGTCGCTTTTAGAATTGGCGCAAAAGAAGACTCCTCTCCAAAAAGGAAGAAAGCAGTAACACAACAGAATCTGATGGAGGGAACTAATCGTTTACCATTTATGATAACCACACCAACCGAAAAATTAGTCAGCACTGACGAAGGAAGACTGGAATATCCACCTTTAAGAAGAACTCAGTGCGGAATGCCAATCGTCGTAGACACAGAGCTTTTCTATATGAAGAAAGAAGACGATTGGAGGAGGTGGAAAATTACTTATCCCGATTCTTGAGTGGGATATTTTCAACTTTTGCATGAGGAAGACTTCCGCTAGTTTTCTTTCTACGGAGGATGAGTTTGAATTCCCTATGGAGCAAGTACAATCTAAAGTACCGGATGAATTTTACAAGGGTTGCCCAATGTACAACGTTAAAGTTCCTATTCAATCATCGACAAGAGGGACATTTGTGGAGTGCCTGACGTGCAATGATCTACACATAGGCCATAGTAGTTCATTTGAAGAATTTATAACTGCCAACACGGGATGCTAGGAGACAGCTTACTCGGACACCGAGTCGTACATTTCATTACACCTGGAGCCAAGTCAGACGTGGTATACTACAGGTTTGAAGATGATAGATCCACCTCAACGATCTTAAAGTATCCCTACAACAGAATTGGAAAGGATAAACAAAGTTAAATGGAGAGAATTCAAATTTTATGAAGAAATTTGAGGAAATATCATTAATAATTTGAAGGCCTGGAGCTATACACAGGAGTCTTCTCTGAAACTGATAAAAGGAGAATCTTAGATTACATAATTGATTTAAGAGACAGGGTCTGGGCTGGCCTGCTGATGGAAAGAACTTATTCTGAGCCATGAAAGTGGATGAGAGGAAAAGGCAAGATCACCATCTAATGCGGTTGCTACTATAATTTCACTAAGCATAAACAAGGGAATCCCCCAGACATCTTAAGAAATGATGAGGTGGACTCCATGCCCTACTAGATAAAGTGGATGATCAGATGGAGCATACTGCCAGCTGATTACATTCCAAACAGTTGTATCATCAATATCTATGATGAGGGAGATTGCATTCCCCCGCATATAGACCATCATGATTTTGTGAAGCCTCTCTGCATGGTCTCCTTCATGGGCAAGAATAATATACTATTCGAAAAAGAAATCGATGTCATTAGCCCTGAGGAGTTTAGGAGATCCGTTGAGATTCTAATACTAATAGGTTTAGTACTGATTCTCAAAGAAAATTGTGCTGACCTCGCCAAGCATTGCATCCCAGGGGTACGCACCATAGAGTGTATGTGACTTTCAAAAGGATGAACAGCAGGAAGATGCCATACAGATTCCAACCGGATCCAAAGTTGAAGGAGCTATGCTCGTACGAGCTATAAGAGGGTTGCACCTCTAAGTACAAGTAAAAGAAATTATTGTTATCGAGTGTGGCTTAGTAGGTCAGCTTGATTAGGAGCTTGTCTCACAGAGGACAGACAGACAATTCTTTTTGTCACCTTTTACACTGCATCATAGAAGCGTATATGATATATATTCAGCATGTGATATTCTAGATGTATTCAGCTTGAGAAGTTTCAGACATACTTTTTATGCTTTCAACATGTATTCAATTTGTAACACCTGTTTTGAGCAGACCAATGAAATTTGTTTCTGAATGCAGTATGCCTCTTGAATTGCCCTTTATGCGATGAATCAAGAGCCGCTGAACCTTACGTTGGTTCTAAACTATAATGAACAAAGAACAAAATAATAAAACTTAATGATAATGAAATTTAAATAAAATTTTCTTTTTGAAAAAAAAATCAACCAAGAAAAATGAAATCTTTTTAAATATATATATATATATATATATATATATATATATATGCACTTTGATAATTAAATCTAATAAAAAAACAAGAAAAGAAAATAAATTTGTTTAAGTTTGTTTCTCTCGAGTTTGAGGTCTTTTACTCTTTGCTTGTGCCGCATGATTATTCCTTTCTTCACCAACTTCTTCACATTCCTCGGAGTTTCACGCTCTGTACAAAGTTTTACAGATTTCTTTCTCACCAATGTTAATCTTCACAAGCCACATATCTACGAGCTCAACACACTATTTTCATGTTATTCTCGGGGTCAGTGCCTAAATTTTTATTCACATCCCTATTGTCATGTCTGCATTTGGGGTAGGCCACTTCAAGCCCTATTCCTATCTTTACATTTGGGATACGCCTCTTTACGCCCTATTCCCATCTTTGCATTTGGGATAGGCCTCTTGAAGCCCTATTCCCATCTTTACATTCGGGATAGGCCTCTTCAAGCCCTATTTCAATCTTTACATTTGGGATAGGCCTTTTCAAGCCCAATTCCCATCTTTACATTTGGGATAGGCCTCTTTACAACCTATTCCAAACTTTTCATTGGGGATAGGCCTCGTCAAGCCTGATTCCCATCTTTACATTTGGGATAGGCCTCTTCAAGCTCTATTCCCATCTCTACATTCGGGATAGGCCTCTTTTTACCCTATTTCCATCTTTGCATTCGGGACTCTTCAAGCCCTATTCACGATTGGCCTCTTTACGCCCTATTCCCATCTTTGCCTTCAGGATAGGCCTCTTCACACCCCATTCCCATCTTTACATTTAGGATAGGCATCTTTACACCCTATT
Source organism: Phalaenopsis aphrodite (assembly GCA_003013225.1). NCBI lineage: Eukaryota > Viridiplantae > Streptophyta > Magnoliopsida > Asparagales > Orchidaceae > Phalaenopsis > Phalaenopsis aphrodite. The sequence goes on along the minus strand of NEWO01000433.1, from coordinate 303,990 downwards.
CTCATCTTTACATTCGGGATAGGCCTCTTCACGCCCTATTCCCATCGTTACATTTGGGATAGGACACTTCAAGCCTTATTCACATCCTTAAATTTGGGATAGGCCTCTTCAAGTTCTATTTCCATCTTTACATTTGGGATAGGCCTCTTTATGCCCTATTCACACCTTTATATTCAGGGTAGGCCTCTTTAAGACCTAGTCCCGTCTTTGCACTTGTATTTCCTCTTGAGTCAAATGTGAGTCCTTGCACTTTCCACTTAATCTAGCTTCTTTATGCATAATACTATTTCCTTGAAATACTAAATTGAAATCCAAACTTTCTTTCATATATTCAACTCAAATCAAATCTTTACTGGGACTGTCAGTTTGTCCGACATTTATTCTCACAATATCCTTTCTTTTCCCCAGTGAGAGTAATTGTTACTCCCTAGTGGAAAGAAATTTCACTCAATTCTACACTTCATTCTAGGTCTGTTGACTTAGAAGTTTGTGTTGGTTTTGTTGATCTTGTCGTTCAACGCCAATACGTGAGGTGTGCTTGCTCGACACACCACACCTATGGAGGGTCCATTTATTGACCTTACTTTTAGTTGAGGTTTAATATTTCCTCTTTAGTAGCCTAGGGTCTAACCATAGGACTTTCATGTTGACTACTCCTAGAGGACTAGAAAAAGTAACCCTCACCATTAGAAACTCTAAACCATTCTTTTCTCAACTTGAAGTTCCACATGTTGGTCCGAACCTCTAACACTTAGTAGGTGGGGTCAATATGGGAAAACTCAAGGTGAGCTCCCATAGGACTGCTGGACTTAGAGCTGACCCTGGGTGTTGGTATGGAGTTGGTTCATTCACTTGCACTCACTTTCACTCACTTTCACTCATCACCCTAAGCCCAAACTTTGTTTACTTTGATCCCTTGATCCTTTGGGAGACTCACGTAGATGGGCCCCAAGACCCACTAGCCCTAGGGTGGGGTTTAGCTACGACCATTACATAGAGGATGCAAATAGGGATTCCATTGGTCCATGACTCACATAGAGTGGTTGGCACCCCAATTTTACCAAAATATACAACTTGGCCTTTTGCCCTCCAAATCTACCCAAATTACCTAAACACCCCCAAACCCTAAATTCAAACAAAATTCCCAATTTCACCCAAAATACCCAAATTTATTCAAAAATTATCTCAAAACATTTGAAACTACTCAAATTGCCCAAAACCACCCAAAGTTACCAAAATTACCAAAATACTCCGAAATTTGTCAAAATTACAAAAATGCCCTTAGTGGCCCAAACTCTCCCAAAACCTCCAAATTCATCTTGAATGCCCCCAAAACTAATTTGGACCCTTTAATTGGACCTAATTTGATCAACTTGATCGTTTTGACCAAACCCCCAAATTTCCTTTAAAAGCCCAATTTCTCCAAATTCACCCCAAATGTCTATCAATTTGACCCCAATCTTCCCTAATTTTAATTCTAAACTCAAATTGATCATGTTTATGATCATTTCAAACTAAATCCAAGCTTAATTGACCCATTCATTGAGCTTAATTTTGATCCAAACCAAAACCCCAATTTTGAACATAAGACTCAATCTCACCCAATTGCACCTCATGGCTCATTCAATTGCCTCGATTTGGATCCTAAACTCTTCAAAACAATTCTACATACAAAATTTAACCCTCAATTGGCCTTTCTCAAGCTTCAATTCAACTCAATTTCAACCCAAATTCAAAATCCATAAATTTGCCCCAATTTAGCTACATGCCCAAATTCAACCAAATTGAATGCCCAAACCCCAAAATTGACACCCAATTGATGTTGTGAACTCTTCATGATATTACCCTAGATCATTTTAAACCATCAATTTGAACTTAACCTAAATCTATCCCAACCTAAGCCCAAGTCTAACCCAACATACCCAAATTCATAAAATTTCCAAATTCCTTCAAATTGACCCACCAAATCAATTCAAAATCAGCCCAAATCTTTCCTAAATTTATCATGACAATTATCTACACCAAATTGATCAATCAATTAGGCTCAAAATCATGGCTATCCTAACCCAAACCCAATGAGCAACGGTGAAATAAAGTTGTGTAAAAATTATAAAGTTGACTCCTCTTTATAACAGTGTCAAAACTTGATGTCGCATTTTCTGAATAATAACGTTAAGCACTTAATGTTGGTATTCTACGTAAGTATATGTATCTTTACAAAGTAATATAAGACTTTCCGTTTAAGTCCCAAACATTGATCCCACGATGAAGGTTTAAATTTGGAATGATAAATTAACTAGGAAATTCACATAAGTAAAACGAAATTACTGTCACTAATTTTGAATGTATAAGATACTAAAAAAACTAAATTATTAACTATTAGTAAAACTTAAATGCAGAGTTTAAAAATAGTAACTATTAAACTATGTTTATGTGGTGAAGTTTTCTTATATGAAAGACATCTTTCCCAGTACAATGAGATTTTTGGTCAAATAAGATGAGATAAATGATTTAAATATGTATTGTGTCAAATAGGAGCAATTTTAATTCTCTAATATGATTCAAAGTTATAGAAAATCATTGGCTAATCTTAGGTTTAGTCTCTAAATCTGTGACTACGCTAGGAGGATACTGGCTCCCACTTTAGAGCTCCCACTTCCCTTCCACTGAAGGCTAGCTCTCACTTTAGTTTTTAAACACTAAGATCGAATTGAGGATTTTTAGTCTATCACCCTAAAAAAATCTCTAATTCTACACCCAATAAAGTACATTTCCCTATTTATTTGCCCTTAATTCCATGAACGAAATATTCCTTCATGGACTTAAATGTGATTCTCACGCTATTGTAGAACTCATACTTCATTTCCTGGATCATATGTTTCACAACATATTTTAACAATTCAATTTGCCAAATTGAAAAGTAACTTAAGAGCAGAGTTGAGAGACCATCACAATTTATTTTAAATTTTAACATTGGCACATCCAAATTATCTCTTCATTTCACCATATCTCAGAGTAAGGAGAAAGATGAAGGAAACTATACAGACTTCATGAGAAAGATACAACAAAACACAAATTTCATATATAAAAGAAAGTTCACACAACAATAATAAACGAACAACACTTATCTGAAACTCTTTCTCAAAGCAAATCCCTTGTTGCCTCTCTTAAAAAATGTAGGAAGAAGAAATCACTCACTTCTCTTCCTTTCCAACACTTCTTAGAGAAGAATTCACACTTAAACTCACCAGAAAAACTCAAAACTATAAAGATAATAACTAAGTAATGGCATGGAATGACGTGGAAGGTAGGCGTGTAAACAGGAAAATTAAGTGAGTGGAAGAACGCAAAATGGTGTGAAAGGGGAGGGTTTCTCATCAAATTTAGGCCCTAAATAGAACCTAGGGTCGGTTCTCCAAAAGGTGCATCCAAAAACTCTTTAAAAAGCGTCCAAATTTGTCGAATGTTCTAGGAATAGGGTCTACACCGACATTGGCATCGTCGACGCCCATTCTAATGTCATTGATGCCACATGTCATTTAATTAATATGTCTTCTCTATCAAACGGCGTCGTCGGAACTAATTTTTTTTTTAAATTCTCTTTTTTGACTCCAAATTTCATCATTTTTTCTTTCTTTTCACCCAAAGTCCTAAAAATCAATAACCTACAATAAAACATAAAAAATACCTTCCTTTAAAGTGCCATATAACCAAAAATAAGTATAAAATATGGGTCTAAAAATGTATATATTTTTGGTGTATCACCCAACTTCAATCCAATTTGACCCAAATTGAACCCCTTCACCAAAATTGACCCAGCCATGTCCAAATGACCAAATTAATGACACCACAACCACCAATTACACTCTAGTGACTAATCTAGACCAACCTAAACTAACCAAGGTGGGCTATGGACCAATGGTTCCCTAAATTAATGGATTTCATCCCATTTTTTTGGGTCTAAGCCAAGATATCTCCACCATCATGACAAACCATTAAGGGTTAATCATAGTTAACCCCCTTCTGGCTCACCTGACCTCTCTAACCACCACCTTTGGCCCTACCGGCCGACCTAGTGGCCGAAAAACACTAAAACTAAGAGCCCCCATGCTTTAACTCAAACCTAATTTCATCCATCAAATGTCCAACTCTGATTGTTAGTTAGCATCTTGAAGCCCTGCACATAAGCACTTAATTGAACCTAAATTGAAGCCCTGAGCTTCACCCTATGCCCCTCTATTTAAACTACTTTCTCTATGGTCGAAGAAGAGCTAACCAAAATCCTAGGGGAAACTCTGCCAAAATCACATCAAAGACTCTCCAAGCATTCCTAAGCTCAAGCCAACCATCTTCCTCCTCTAGTTCTATCTGCGAGTGTTCAATTTTGAGCTTAAAATTAGGCTGAAATCAGAACATTCCTCTCCACAACTCCACAGTGAGCCAAACTTTAATTAATTGTACACACACCATCCCCACTGTGAGATGATTTGATTCCACACAAAATCCCTCTCTCAAATAGCCCCTAGCATAGTTCTAGACGAATACTTGAAATCGAGTTTGATTGAAAACGTAACTAGATAATACACTAGGACATAAGACTTCATCTGGAGGTTTGTTGGACCCAATCAAAGCTACCACAACCATTTGATTGAGACCTCCCCTCTTAGACAAAGATATTGAGCTATAACCCTAGCCCGAGCTTCTTTCTATTTTCCATGTAAAATGGCCTGATTTCATGCTTGATAAACTGTATAGATATTTTTTTTAGTAGATGAATGTTTAGAAACAAACCACATGCGATTTGGTTAAGTCCAGGAGAAGATCTTAAGGTTTTAGTGTGAACATTTCTCGGGTTAGATAGCTGGGGGACGATGATTAAGAGCCGTTCGATCACGCATTTATTCCATGGATGGTTGTGATCGCGTTGGACAAGCAGATGGAGAGAAAAGGTGGGTTGACGAGGCGGCTACGTGGCTGGCAGCGTCAAATGGTGGAGCACCGCGTGGAGACTTCGAAGTGAATGAGGTTGAGGTGGCGTTGCGTGGATAAGTAGATAAATAAGGAGATTTTTTATTTATTTTAATGCCTAAACTTTGAAAAATCATAACTTTGCATAGAAAAATCATAAAAATAAAAAAAATACCTTCTTACTCAATGTATAGAGTTAAATAATGTGGACAAAAAATAAAAATCATTTGCTAAGTGTATGATTTTTAATTAATTAAATACTCTTTGAGGTATTTTAATTCATCATGATTAAATATTAATCACCATGATTTAAAATTTTTATGATTTATTCCTTATGATTGAGGGCATCTCCTTCGATTTTTCCAAAAGTCAGAGACCACCTCTATGCTTCTAACCCTAATTTTCAAGCTTAAATGGCTATTTTGGCTTTATTTAATCATATAAGTTAAAACATTCTTCAGAAAAGTATGGGATCAATTTTGTTAGGTTTTCTGTGGTCAAAGAAGCTTAGGAAAAACATTGTGATAGTTTGAATAATTTTGTATATTTCTGTTATTAATTAAATATTTTTAACTTGTATCAATTTATTTAAAATAAATATAAATAAAAATTGACAAAATCAATTTCGCATTGTTCATAAAAATCATTTCAACTCACTGTAAAAATTACAAATTTATTTACGTAGATTTGGCCATTAAAGTGGATTTTGTAAGTAAAAATGGTATTTTTGTACAAAATAAATTATATTAAATTAAATAACCTTGGGAAAATTATGAAAAATTATTTATGAGTTCCTTATGATTAGGGGCATTTAATAAAAATAAAAAACCATTTTTGTGAAAATATTTTATTTTTAAAATATAATTTGAACTAAAAATAATTAAAATAATCAAAATTTTAAAAAAATACAAAAAAATAGTTTAAAATCTTTCCAATTATTCCCTGATCACTTAGGACACCTTAAAACAATTTTCTTGATTTTTCTAAGTTAAAATAAATTTCTAAAGGCCTAAAAATGCATTTTTCTCATTCTCATATTGCACCTTAATGGAATATATTTTGATATTTTCTTCCAGATTGTTGATTTTTAAGGCTTAAAGCAAAAAGGATAAAATTTGGAGTCAAAATGACGTTTGTGAGGAAATACTCAGCGCTGGCAGCGCCAAGGTCAGTGCCGACAGTGCAGAACAACCAAAAGCCCGATAGCACCAGACTAGCACCAACAGCGCCAAAGGCGGTTCAGATCCCATTTTTAGAAGGCTCGATGTATTTGGACGATTTTTAAGAGTTTTTAGAGGTACCTCTTGGAGAACCAACCTTGGGCTTTATTTAGGGCTGAATTTCATCAGAAAAATGGCTCATCTACGTTCATTTTGTACTCTACAACATTTCACCACGCTACATTTCCATAATCCATCTTCATTCCACCACATATTAGAGTCAATTAGTAATTTTTCATTCATAGTTTAGAGTTTTTTTTGTGAGATTTAGTGTGAAATTTTCTGTAAGTGTTGGAGAAGGAGAAAAGTGAGAGAGTTCTTCTTCCTGCATTTCTAAGGAAAGGCTACAAAGGATTTGCTTTGAGAAGAGTTCGAGATAAGTTTGTTTGTTTATTTAGTGTTGTATGAACTTTCTTTTATATATGAAATTTGTGTTATGTTGTATCTTTCTCATGAAGTCTGAGTAGTTTCCTCTATCTTTCCCCCTACTCTGAGGTCTAGAGAAATGAATATATAATATGAATGTGCCATAATTAAAATATAAAATAAATTGTGATGATTTTTTACCTCCGAACTTAATTTACTTTTCAATCTGACCAATTGATTTGTTAAAATATGTTGTGAAACATATTATCCGGAAAATGGAGTATGCATTCTACAACAGAGTGAGGATCACATTTGATTTCATGAAGGAGAAATTCGTTCATGAAATTAAGTGCAAATAAATAGAGAAATATCCTTTATTGGGTGTAGAATTGGAGAATCTTCAGGGTGACAGACTAAAATCCCTAATTTGTTCTTAGTGTTTAAAAATTAAAGAGAGAGTTAGTCTTTTGGTGAAGGGAACTGGGAGCTCTGGAGTGAGAGCTGGTATCCTCCTAGCCTAGCCACGGATTTAGAGACTAATCCTAAGATTAACTAATGATTTTCTATGCATTGTATCAAGGTAGAGAATTAAAATTGCTCCTATTTGACACAATACATATTATAAACATTTATCCCATCTCATTTCACAAAAATTTCATTGTAGTGGGACGAATGTTTTTTCACATAAAAATCTTCATTACATAAACATAGTTAGTAGATTAGTAGTTATTATTAAAAATTTTCATTTCAGTTTTGATAATAGTTAAGTAATTTAGTTTGGTTAACATATCAACATTTGAAATTAGTGACAGTGATTTCATTTGATTTTCTGTAAATTTCCAGGTAAAATTTATCATTGCTAATTTACACCTTCCCTTTGAGATTGATATTTGGGGCTTAAATAGAAAGTTCATTATTACTTGATAACCATACGTATACTTGCGTAGAATCCCATTA